>JAWQEG010003877.1:0-22500 GCA_033782935.1 Petrolisthes cinctipes | reverse complement strand
ACCAACCAACAACCAACCAACCAACCAACCAATACCATACCCATCACACTGACTGGTTGCTGAATGTCCTTGGTTCATCTGCTGGCAACTGTACAAAATGTCACTATCATCAAGTCTACATACTACAGTTCTTATTACTGTACTTAATTAAAAGAGAATTACGCCTATCGAATACACAAGCGTCATTAAGGCAAAAAAACCAGTGTAATGTAGGATGTGGAGTCAATAAAATCATGCTTATATTGGTTTTGTAATATTTTTTTTTATTTATATACATATATATATTTTTTTTATAGTCTATAATGTCACCTTCGATATTATGTACAGTCACGAGCACTAATAAGTATTCAGGTGTGCTTCGAATACCTAGAGACAGTAAATAAATAAATGCACAATAAGATTTCCATTGAATTTATCTATCTCTATATATATATTATATTTTGTTATCTATGTATATATACTTCTACAAAATTAACCTAATCATCTATTGGTGTGCATGCAGACAATTGTATTGTATTTAAGGGAAAATTTTCTTGTTGGTGAATTGGAAGGCCTGTGATTCCTCCAAACTATTCCAGGAAACAAATCACCTCAGTGTTACTAATAGCGGATCTGTTTCATGGCATAGTTTGGAGGAATCAGTAGCCTTCCAATTTACCATCATCCAAGGCACTCGAATTTACCAAAAGAATATTATCCCCTTAAACAATTTGCTGTCTAATATTTTCACGTTCACATATGATGTTATTGTTTTAAGTAGTACGTAGCTGCTTGTAGTAAAATTAAAGATGGTACTTAATTCTATTTTTTATTGGAGTACTTAAACTATTAATTGGAAAGTTTATCAGCTGAGAATCTTCCCTAAATCCAGCGTCTTCCCACACTCACATATACCTCCTCCTCCTCCTCCTGAAATAATTCCTGATATATGTATGAAGAGAGAGGTTATTATTCTGGAAGTCCTGCACATGAATGGTCTACCAAGTGACTCTGTGATTACCAAAACAACAAACTTAATAATAATGTTGTATTGCAATTACATAGTCTTACATTACAAAACAACAAACTTAATAATAATGTTGTATTGCAATTACATAGTCTTACATTACAAAACAACAAACTTAATAATAATGTTGTATTGCAATTACATAGTCTTACATTACAAAACAACAAACTTAATAATAATGTTGTATTGCAATTACTTAGTCTTACATTACAAAACAACAAACATCTTAATAATGTTGTATTGCAATTACTTAGTCTTACATTACAAAACAACAAACCTAATAATAATGTTGTATTGCAATTACGTAGTCTTACATTACAAAACAACACTCTTAATAATATTGTTGTATTGCAATTACGTAGTCTTACATTACAAACAACAAACATATTAATAATGTTGTTGTATTGTAGTTACGTAGTCTTACATTTCTATATGTTTTAAATTATCGAAAACAACTGTGTGTGTGTGTATGCATTGTTGTTGCCAATAATATGCACTTCTAAAGAAAATTCAAGTTATACCTAGCGTGTTTAGAATTAGATCAAATGAGTACATGTTGTTAATTTCTATGTACAGTCACGAGCACTAATAAGTATACAGCTTTGGTTGAAACTCTGAACAGTCCAATTCACTAATGAACAAATTCCAATGGAGATCTTATTGTGTATTTATTTATTTATTTATTTATTTATTTACTGTCTCTAGGTATTCGAAGCACACCTTGATACTTATTAGTGCTCGTAACTGTACATTACTATTTTTCATGTAATTAGTTTGATGTTTCTTTACCATCAGGTGATATTCGTGAACAAAGTATACATCCATTAATGTCACTTTGTTATTCATTATATGTATATCTTACGCCAGTGTCAAGTTCCTTTCAGCTATGCATTCACAATGTATGTAAATTCCTCTTGCAACATATATATTAATCAAATTCTCGCCCCTCTTTCTATCCACCATATGTATTTCCACCTGTATTCCCACTAATCCACTTCCACTATTCTGTTGCTTTCGTCATCCACTTGCATGAACCGTTAATTCCACACGACACATGCATGGGAAGCGAGTATGTGGTATCATGGTACAGGTACATGGTATTATGGTACATGTAGGTACAGTTGGACACAGGAATTCGTGGTACAGCCCAAGTGAAAGATGGTCAATTTCTCCCAATATCAAGTTCCTTAGTGCCAAATAGGAGACACCAGGGGCTGAAGTCAGTATTGAGGATGGTAATAAAAAGCAAGTACCTGATAATAGACACTGGTTACTCAAATGGGACAAGTATCTTTCACCTGCATGGGCTGTACCACCAATTCCTGTGTCCAACTGTACGTGGTATTATGGTATCGTACGTACCCTATGTGTCCTCCACCTTATCCATAGAGTCGACCCTCACAACCACATCAATATTATCTATAACCTCTTCCTTCCTCATTTAGCCACATCTATTCATTCCTCATTTAGTCACAACCACGTCAATATTATCAATAACTTCTTCCTTCCTCACTTAGTCACATCTATTCATTCCTCATTTAGTCACAACCACGTAAATATTATCAATAGCCTCTTCCTTCCTCACTTAGCCACACCCCTTTATATCATCAACATTATTTATACCCTCTTCCTCATTTAGTCATAGCCATTTATAACATCAACATTATTTATAACCTCTTCCTTTCTCACTTAGCCACACCTGTTTATATCTTCTCCCCTCTTCCCATTTCAGTCATGCCTACACCCTTTTCTCCCATCTTTACAGTATCCAATTATACCCACACCGTCCCCCATTTCTCTTCCCCCTACCCCCCCCCCCCCCACACACACACACACAATCTCCAGTCATCCCTACAGCGTCTCCCCTTCTCTCTTTCCCACACAAACACCATCTTACATTTCTCTTCCCCTACACCAATCTATTCCCACCTTTCCCACAAGCACCCACCCACACACGTTTCCCATTTACCTTCTCCTCCACACAGAATTCTCCATCATACCCACACCGCCTCACCTCTCTTCCACATACTGTCATCAATCATACTTACATCGTCGCGCCATTCTTCCACATACTATTTTCAGTCATACTCACATCGTCGCACCATTCTTCCACATATTATTTCCAGTCATCCTCTCTCTTACATACAATCTTCAATTATACACACACTAAACTCCCCTCTCTTCCACATTCTATTTCACATCATGCCAACATTATCTCCTCTCTCTTACATACAATCTTCAATTATACACACACTATCTCCCCTCTCTTACATACGATCTTCAATTATATCCACACACTCTTCTCTTTCTTACATACTATCTTCAATTATATCCACACACTCTTCTCTGTTACATACTATACTCAATTATATCCACACACTCTTCTCTTTCTTACATACTATCTTCAATTATATCCACACACTCTTCTCTGTTACATACTATACTCAATTATATCCACACACTCTTTTCTTTCTTACATACTATCTTCAATTATATCCACACACTCTTCTCTGTTACATACTAAACTCAATTATATCCACACACTCTTCTCTTTCTTCCACACAGGGTCCCTCAGAAATCCAGGGACAAATTCACCATCCCGAGGCAACCAGCGACCGTCCCCCTTGACTCTTGTGTGACCAGATGGTGGTGGGGTGGCTGGCTGCCTGACGCCCCCCGCCTCAGCCATGCAAGGGGCCAAGGATGGGAGAGTGACTGATCCCCCCTCACTCTGTGGCAGCAGGGTGGTGGGGGAGCAACAGCAACAGGAGGGAGGGAGAGGAAGAGCAGCGGACAGACAGACATACAAACAGACAGACTGACGATTTGGTATGACCCGATCAAATCCTGGAACATTTTCGGTTCTCTGATTTTATTTTTTGAGGTAAGTTTGTATGTGTGTATGTTTTTTGGGGCGATCTGGTTTGTCTCTATGCCTTTGGTTTTTATATTTTTTTGGCTGTTTTATTTGTGTGTATATGTGTACTGTTTTTTAGCATATTGAGTTGCTGTTGGTCATGTGGTCTAGGATAAGTGTAAGGGAAGGCATGCTATAGGGTTGGAAGTCTTGCCCTGACCCCCTTGCATACTCGCTCCCTTTGGGGAATACTGCAGTTGGGCGTGCATAGAAACACTGGCCGCTTTGGAGGGTTAATTGCCTGCAGACAGAAAGCTTTTGAATATTAGAGAAGACCTGCGAGCGGCCAAGGGTAATCATGCAAGATAGATGGAGTGTTGTGCAAGTGACTTTAAAAAATGGCCGATGACTGTATACTTTTTTCCACATGCTGGAGATTTTGGTCGGGTCATTTATTATTGGCTTTATGGAAAAAATATGCTTTGGTTTCATTTTTTATCCTATCATTTCATTCATACAACATCTCGTCTAGTAGAGAGTACACTGTTGCTTATTGAGTACGTATATACAATGCTTTACTTTAGAGATCCAAATATTCGTCTCTTGTTATGTCGACCCTTCAGAGTTCATATAGAGTTGCTAAGGTATGTTTGTTGATAGTGTAGTGATGTGAATCCATCATTGTGTCAGCTGGGGAGATGTGGTATCGTAAATAATATAAAGTTACCACAGGGCAAGAAATTAATGCGTTTTCCTACGGCCTGGTTTTGTTGTTGTTGTTGTTGTTGTTGTAGTGGTGATGTCAGGGAGGGCGGGAAGACAGACGGATACACTATATGAGCCTATATATATTAATGCACGGGATATTATAATTGTTCATTTGTATATGTAATGGGTAACATTTCATCGCACCGGCCGTGACTGACAGATGGCAGAGTTTTGTATGTGATGGCGGGACGGCGGGTATAGAGAACATGATAAAATGATATCGTGGGCCGTGTTGCCGACCCGTGTCCAACAGAAGCAAAATTGTGGCCGAACAATTTGGTGGGTATTGTGGTGGTGGGTGGCCTGGCTAGCATGAGAAGTGGAGGAGGAGATCAGGCTGGCTTGCTTCCTCACACACACATACACATACATACATACATACACACAAAATATGTATAGATACGAGTATATTATACAAAAGGTTCAGTACGAGAAGTGGAGGAGGAGATCAGGTTGATTTGCTTCCTCTCTCTCTCTCTCTCTCTCTCTCTCTCTCTCTCTCTCTCTCTCTCTCTCTCTCTCTCTCTCTCTCTCTCTCTCTCTCACACACACACAGAAAAAATATATATACATAATGTAGGAGTGTATTGTATAAATAGCTCAGCATGAGAAGTGGAGGAGGTGATGAGGTTGGCTTGCTTCCTCACATGCAGGTTCTCCATCACAATCCATCACTTGTTTATACCTCGCTAACATTCGAGTAGGCTGTGTTGGTTGGTCTCTGTAATATTGGTTCATAAGATTAATTTCAGTGGCTTTACTTTCGTTCACCCGATGCATGACTTTTGACCGTGACTGCACAGGGGTCACAGCTGTCTTCAGAAAACCAGGGTCACCTTCTTACATGAATATTCTCCTGCATGGATGTCGAGTTGGTCACAAGAATTCATACACAGGCTATATGTAAAGGGAGGTTATTATTGTGGAAGTACTGCAATGAATGAAGGGTCCACCAAGTGACTTTGTGTCTGCAAAACAACAAACCAAATAATAATGTTGTATTGCAGTTACGTAGTCTTACATTACAAAACAACAAACCTAATAATAATGATGTATTGCAGTTACGTAGTCTTACATTACAAAACAACAAACCTAATAATAATGTTGTATTGCAGTTACGTAGTCTTACATTACAAAACAACAAACCAAATAATATTCTTGTATTGCAGTTACGTAGTCATACATTACAAAACAACAAACCTAAAAATAATGTTATATTGCAGTTACGTAGTCTTACATTACAAAACAACAAACCTAATAATAATGTTATATTGCAGTTACGTAGTCTTACATTACAAAACAACAAACCTAATAATAATGTTATATTGCAGTTACATAGTCTTACATTACAAAACAACAAACCTAATAATAATGTTGTATTGCAGTGTCATTGTCTTACACTTTCTATATGTTTTAAACCTTCGAAAACAACAAACAGCTTGTGTAAGAATTTCTGAGCCCAATAGAACAAAATTAATATTGCACCTTACAGATCCTTTCGTGTTCTATGACTCCTTAAAACTACGAATTAAGGTTTTATTTTATTTTTAAGGGGTAAAAAATTGATTGATCTTTTCGTGTTCTATGACTCCTTAAGACTACGAATTAAGGTTTTATTTTATTTTTAAGGGGTTAAAAATTGATTGATCTTTTGGTGTTCTATGACTCCTTAAGACTAGGAATGAAGGTTGTATTTTATTTTTAAGGGGTAAAAATTGATTGATCTTTTGGTATTCTATGACTCCTTAAGACTAGGAATTAAAGTGTTATTTTATTTTTAAGGGGTAAAAATTGATTGATTGATTGATTGATTGATATTAGGCGCCGTAACAGCGAGGTTATATAGCGCCAGAAGAAGGTGATAGAGAGGAAATAGAAAGATCAAAGGGGTAACACACTTTGGGTATATTGGAGTGCCTTGATTCCTCCAATGTAATAATAAATATAATGGTATCCTGCTGCTTTGAATTATTTGGAGGAATTAGATGCTCCAAATTTACCAATACTGTAATACGGTACCAGCTGAGGTTATGATAATGCAATATTAAATTTTTTCTCTGTTTTGAATGAACGAAACTTTTCATTAATTAAGTGGACGGTTTTTATATTATAAGGGATGTAACACAATGCTTATTATAGTTTTTATGAAAAATATTATTCTAATTTCTTGTATTTTTCATTGTTATTGTGACTTATATTATGCGTTCCCTTCTATCTACTTGTTGTTCTTGTTTCTCCTTAGTCTTCTTCTTTAGTTCCTTTTTTTTTCTATTTTTTTTTCTGATTTTTCCATCATTTCTTTCCTCTTTTTTTCCAGCTCCATAAAATAATCTTCCGGTTTTTCTCATGTTCTTATTCCCTCTGTATATTTCCTCCCTTTCATTCCTTACTCACTATCTTCCTCTCACTCTACTTCTCACTATCTTCCTCATTCACTATCTCTCACTCACTATCTTCCTCACTCTAATTTCTCACTATCTCCCTCACTCACTATCTTCCTCATTCACTATCTCTCTCACTCACTATCTTCCTCTCACTCTACTTTTTCACTATCTCCCTCACTCACTATCTTCCTCAATCACTATCTCCCTCATTCACTATCTTCTTCACTCTAATTTCTCACTATCTCCCTCACTCACTATCTTTCTCATTCACTATCTCCCTCACTCACTATCTTCCTCATTCACTATCTCCCTCACTCACTATCTTCTTCACTCTAATTTCTCACTATCTCCCTCACTCACTATCTTCCTCATATACTATCTCCCTCACTCACTATCTTCTTCACTCTAATTTCTCACTATCTCCCTCACTCACTATCTTCCTCAATCACTATCTCCCTCACTCACTATCTTCCCCATTCTCCCTTCTTACACACTATCTCCTGCTTCATTATCCTTCATCCTCACTATTTTTCCTTACTATCTTTCTCCTTCATAGTTCTTCATCCTCACTATCCTTCCTTACTATCTTTCTCCATTATCCTTCATCCTCACTATCTTCCTAATTCACTATCTATCACCTTCATAGTTCTTCATCCGCATTATCCTTTCCCCTCACTATCCTTTTTCACTCACTATCTTTCACTCTCTCTCCTCTCTCACTATTCTCCACCGTCACTCTGTTTCACCATCACTATCCTTCTCTCACTATCCACCCTCATTATCCTTCTTCCTCTCTATTGTAAATTGTCACTTTTTTCCATCCCATCATTATCATCCTCTTTCACTATTGCTTTCCCTCACTAATTATCTCTCTCTCTCTCTCTCTCTCTCTCTCTCGTCTCTCTCTCTCTCTCTCTCTCTCTCGCTATATGACCTCGCTGTTGCGGTGCCTAATATCAATCAATCTCTCTCTCTCTCTCTCTCTCTCCTTCTCTCTCTCTCTCTCGTCTCTCTCTCTCTCTCTCTCTCTCTCTCTCTCGTCTCTCTCTCTCTCTCTCTCTCTCTCTCTCTCTCTCTCTCTCTCTCTCTCTCTCTCTCCTCTCTCTCTCTCTCTCTCTCTCTGATATTTATTTTCATTTAGTTACTTCTCTTTCATCATGATCATGGATGTGTAAAAGAGACAAGATGAAGGATGACATAAAAAATGAGAGAAGTGTGTGTGTGTGTGTGTGTGTGTGTGTGTGTGTGTGAAGGAGAGCATGTTCAACAGAGGGGGTGAGAAACTGAATAAATGACAGCAGAAGGATGGTGTGAGATTGATAAGAATATGTGAGAGAGAGAGAAAGATAATGTGATGTTACTGAGAAAATGGCGTGAGAAAGAATATGATCAAGGATGTGTGTGAGAGTGAGAGAGAGAGAGGGGGCTTGAAAGAGAGTGAGAGGAAAGTGGACTGAAAGAGAGTGAGAAGCTGTGTGTGAAAAGGTTTAGAAAGGGGTCCTGAAAGAGAGTGAGAGAAGCTGTGTGTGAGAGAGTGAGAGGGAGAGAAAGATGGACTGAAAGAGAGTGAGAAAAGCTGTGTGTGAGAGTGAGAGAAAAGTGGCCTGAGAGAGAGAGAGAGAGAGAGAGAGAGAGAGAGAGAGAGAGAGAGAGAGAGTGAGACAGAAATATGTTTAAAATTTATGATGGACAATGTACAGTCAGAACCATAATAAGTATCCAGGTCTTGTTGTTGTTGTTGTTGTTGTTGAAGTTTGGAATCATGTCACATAGTAGCGAACCAATTACAACACTTATACTGTTTCATATTTGCTCGAGTTCACTTAATACTAGTTGTGAATCAATTATAACACTTATCATGAATAATATTTGTTCGACTTCACTTAATACTTACTAATAGTGAATCAATTACAACACTTTTCCTGTTTCATATTTGCTAAAGTTTGCTTGATACTCGATCAAGCTTAATATTCGAAGCAAGCCTGGATACATATTTTGGATAGCAAATATGTATCCAGGCTTGATTCGAATTGCCTGATCGAGTATTAAGCGAACTCAAGCAAATATGAAACAGGATAAGCGTTGTAATTGGTTCACTAGTATGTCAAATGATTCGAAACTTCAACAAGACCTGGATACAAATATGAATCAGGATAAGCCTTGTAATTGATTCACTAGTATGTCAAATGATTCGAAACTTCAACAAGACCTGGATACAAATATGAAACAGGATAAGCGTTGTAATTGATTCACTAGTATGTCAAATGATTCGAAACTTCAACAAGACCTGGATACAAATATGAAACAGGATAAGCGTTGTAATTGATACACTAGTATGTCAACTGATTCGAAACTTCAACAAGACCTGGATGCAAATATGAAACAGGATAAGCGTTGTAATTGATTCACTAGTATGTCAAATGATTCGAAACTTCAACAAGACCTAGATACAAATTTTTAGATTGCTAGTGTACAGTAAAGGAGGTGATGTGGGTGATAGTGATGATGATATAACTCTGTGGCTGAGGATAATAATAATAATAATAACAACCGTGGAAAAGGTTCTATTGTTGGGAGTTATTGTTATTACAGTTGGTGTTCATACTCATTACGCTGGCAGTCGTGGTGGGTAGGCAGTGGCAAAAAAAAAAAAAAAAAAAAAAAAAAATAGAATGAAATAGAATGCAGTGGCAAAAAAAAAAAAATAATAGAATAAATATAATATAATAGAATACAGTGGCAAAAAAAAAAAACATAAAAAATAAATAAATATGATAATAAGATAAAAAGTAAAATTGAATGAATATGAAAATAAAAGAAATATATCACATTTCATACTAGTTGAAAATTCACATAACCAGAATATTATTACGATGGAGGACTGCAATTACGTTAATGTTAAGGATAAATATGAAAAAAAATATAGGAAGAGAATAATGCATGGGTTGATAATCATGTCATTATAATCATTAACACAATGCAACTTTATCTTTAACACTATGCAACATTATTATTAAAACTATGCAACATTACCTATAACACTGCAACATTATTATTAAAACTATGCAACATTATGATTAACACAATACAACATTAATATTAACAAAATGCAACATTATCATTAACAATATGCAACATTATTATTAAAACTATATAACATTATCCTTAACAATATGAAACATTATCAATAACACTATGCAACATTATCATTAACACTGCAACATTATCATTAAAACTAAGCAACATTATCATGAAAACTATGCAACATTATCATGAAAACTATGCAACATTATCATGAAAACTATACAACATTATCATTAAAACTATGCAACATTATCATGAAAACTATGCAACATTATCAATAACACTATGCAACATTATCATTAACACTGCAACATTATCATTAACATTGCAACATTATCTTTAAAAATATGCAACATTATCATTAAAACTATGCAACATTATCATGAAAACTATGCAACATTATCATGAAAACTATGCAACATTATCATGAAAACTATGCAACATTATCATGAAAACTATGCAACATTATCATGAAAACTATGCAACATTATCATTAACAATATGCAACATTATGAAATTTAACTCACGGAGGCAGCAAATAAATAAATGAGAGCGGAAAATTAAAGTCGTGATGAGTGTGCAAATGAAACGCTTGAGGGAAGGGAAGGGAAACACATCATTCACTCCACGATAGAAAAAAAAAACATCAGTGAGAATAACAATTAGAGAGAGAGAAACAAAAATATGTGTAAGACGTGATGGAAATAAAACTCATGAAGGTTGAACCACAAAAAAAAATGTAAAAAAAAAAAAAAAACAGATATATAGAGCGATGGCCGGGACAACAAAAATGCGTGAGAGTGTGGAAAAATAAAATGCGTGAGGCGTGGGGGCGGCCGTGCGTGAGGGAGTGCCGCCCGCCGCTCGCCTCATTACTGTAATAAGCCTCAACCCTGCTGGACAAAATGGCCGACGAGCCTGACCACCCCTACACCAACAAGCCCCCAGTCCCTCCCCCCAGCCCCGCGGCAGCTCCCACACAGGCCTGGTCAGAGGGGGTGGCGGGGGGGAGGGGGAATAAGAGGCGGGAGGCGGAGGGTTCGGCTGGCATTAGGGGTGGGATTTTGCCCCCCCCCCTCCCCCCGCCTTGTTGCCCCCATCCCGTCACCACTACCACCCCCCACCAACCACCCAGCCGGCCAGCCCCCCCACTCGGTTCTTTCCTGCCCTGGCCGCTCCCCCTCCTCTTTCTCGGCCGCTGCTACCAACCTTCATGCTCCCCTCCCCCCCCACCCCCCACCCCCACCCCCACACACACTACGTAGATACTGTACAGGTGGAGGGAGGGATGGAGGGTTGGGGGTTACATGGGCCTGGCTCGCCTCGACTGGGCAGCAAGCGTCTGGGGGAAGGGTAAAGTAACGAATTGTAACGTAACGAAACAACACAGCAGCGTTATATAACAAAATAATGGCGTAGTAGTCTCAACACCAATGTAATGTATGTATGTATGTATGTATGTACGTATGCATTACATGGTTGTCGAATAGCACAACAACAACAACAACAAAAACAACAAACCCTGTGACGTAGGAAGCAAGCATCATCATATCGTTTGCAAACTCCACAACATCCACTTCTTTTAAGGTGGTAATTCTTTTTTGATACATTGGAGTGCCTTGATTCCTCCAAAGTATGCTAGGAAACAGGACCAGAAGAGCTAAAATAATGGTGGTCTGTTGCTTGGAATAGTTTGGAGGATTCAGTTGCTCCAGATTTACCAACACAAAACTTCCCCCTTAAGGACCTTGTGTTCGTATATGAAAGCTGGATAGAGACTTCTGATTCCTCCTGACCATGCCAAGAAACAACCTCCTTCCCTATAGGTGTATGTGTGTGTGTTTCGAGGCAATATTTGAAGGACTCGTTTGTCTCCAATTTTCTGACTACAACACAGGGTCCCTTAAGTGGAGGGGGGAAATTTTGTGTTGGTAAATCAATCTGGAGCAACTGAATCCTCCAAACTATTCCAAGCCACAGCAGAACACCATTATTTTTGTTCATTCATCTGGTCCTGTTTCCTGGCATACTATGGAGGAATCATGAGAGTGAGAGAGAGAGTGAGAGGAGAGTGAACGAGAATGAAATATGGATGTGAGAGTGAAAGAAAATAATAGAGTGATGAGAGTGAGAGAGAATGAGAGGAGTGTGAACAAGAATGAAGTATGGATGTGAGAGTGAAAAAATAATAGAGTGATGAGAGTGAGAGAGAGAGTGAGAGGAGTGTGAACGAAAATGAGGTATGTATGTGAGAGGGAAAGAATATAATAGAGTGATGAGAGTGAGAGAGAGAGGAGAGGAGAGTGAACGAGAATGAGGTATGGATGTGAGAGTGAAAAAAAATAATAGAGTGATGAGAGTGAGAGAGAGAGTGAGAGGAGAGTGAACGAGAATGAGGTATGGATGTGAGAGTGAAAGAAAATAATAGAGTGATGAGAGTGAGAGAGAGTGAGAGGAGAGTGAACGAAAATGAAATATGGATGTGAGAGTGAAAGAATATAATAGAGTGATGAGAGTGAGAGAGAGAGTGGGAGGAGTGTGAACGAAAATGAAGTATGGATGTGAGAGTGAAAAAAAAAATAATAGAGTGATGAGAGAGAGTGTGAGAGGAGAGTGAACGAGAATGAAGTATGTGAGAGTAAAAGAAAATAACAGAGAGAGAGAGAGAGAGAGAGAGAGTGAGAGGAGTGTGAACGAAAATGAAGTATGGATGTGAGAGTAAAAGAAAATAATAGAGAGAGAGAGAGAGAGAGAGAGAGAGAGAGAGAGAGAGAGAGAGAGAGAGAGGAAGATTGGAGTATGTTATGTTTAATAGACTGAGAAATAGAAAGTTGTATAGGTTGAGAAAAACTTATTATGAGAAATACATACATGGCTTTATCTTCATTGTATAATTATCTATACTGATTGCTGTCCCTCCTTTCTGTCTCATAATTTCTCATGTTACAAGGTCTTCCAGGACTAGATCAGCTTTTCAAGTCTATCCTTTCAGTAGCAGCAAAAAAAAAAAAAAAAAAAAAAAAAAAAAAAAAAATCAAGGTATAAGTTCCTGTGTTTCTTTTCCTTTATATTCCTTCATGTACAGTTGCCCACATATGAATCTGGTACGCCTCGCTACTTGTGAGATACCTACAACAGGAAGGCAGGTGAGCAAAAGTTATAGTTTGTTGACAAGTAGACAGTAATAATATTTTACTGTCTGTCTGTCATTAAACTATATCTTTTTTTCACTTTCCTTTCTTTTGCAGCCACCTCACAAGTAACGAGCCATACCAGCTTCATGTATGGCCAACTGTACATCTTCTTCCACTTCCTCCCTCCCAGTTTGTATCTAAATTTTATTTATTTTTTTTTCGTATGTGCTGAGATTCGAATGTAGTGTTCTTTCTTGTATATTTCTTGTATATCCCTTGTAATTTTGTTCTATATCATTTCACCTATATAAGTAACTTTTTTTTCTTTTCTTTTTCGAATACTGCAGTCATAATAGTTATTTAGAATTTTTTTTTTTTTTTTTTTTTTTTTTTTTTTTTTTTTTATGGTACTACAGTGGTCAATATTTCTTTCTGCACTATTTTGGAATTTATCTGGTGAAGCCTTTTGCAGCTTTTGCAGCGCTCTTATATCAAACTTGGCACGGATGTTAAGCTGGCCTATGAAGGGATATTCGTCTGTATACTGTTGACTCCTTTGGGCTATTTCCCTTTGCTTCAACATATCCGCTTTTTATCAATCCTCTCTGAAATGGACCTAAGACAGTTTTTATATATATATTTATTTATTTATTTTTTTATTTTTTTATTTTTTTATTTTTTTTTATTTTTTTTTTTTTCACCCGAGATTAACTGTGTCAGGTATGCTTGAAAACTAATATAAATAAGTGCATATAAAGCATTAATTTTATATGTAATTAATTTCAAAGATTATTATTAAAAGGAAGGGGTTTTATTTACAATTATGTTTGCTATGATATAAATAAGTGTATATAGCATTAATGTTTATATAATTTCAAAGATAATTGTCAAAAGGATGGGGTAATGTTTACTATTATGTTTGATATGATAAAAGAAGTGTATATATATAGCATTATCTTTTAACTTAGTTTAGCGTAAATTCAAACATCATGATCAACAGGAAGTGGTTATAATTATTGTACAAATTTGTTGCATATTATTGAGAGATTTTTTTTACTTTTACGGTGGTACACTTTCGAGTGAGTGACCCTCTCTTTCATCTAGAATTTTTTCATTGTTCGAACTGACTCAGACCATCATTAAATTTTTATAAGAAAGTTAAAATCTATTATAGTAAAATGCTGTTTGAGTTGTAAATGTATTAGGGTTTTGTGAACATTCCCCTTTTAAGGACCCTGTGATCGTGTATGAGAATTGGAGGCTTTTGATTCCTCCTGACTATGCCACGAAACACGTTCCCTCCCTATAGGTGGTGTTTCGTGGCAATATTTGAAGGACTCATTTACCTACAATTTTCTGAATATCACAGGGTCCCTTAAACTAGAACAACTAATTAATTTTTATTCTATCATCTGCTTGAGTACTACCCGGAATTTTTTTTTTACGAAGACTAGCAGCCATGGTTCATCCCATAAATGCACAAGCCTTTGAATAATATAAGCAACGTGTATATATATGTGTTTGATAAATAAAGGATGCTGTTGTGTGTAGGCAGGCGAGGTCCCCACATGCAGGAGTAGGAGAGAGAGAGAGCAGGCACACCTCACTCAACAACCTCACTATTTACCACACGCAGGAGTAGCAGAGAGAGCAGGCACACCTCACTCAACAACCTCACTATTTACTGCCCGTAGGAGAGAGAGCAGACACACTTCACTCAACAACCTCACTATTTACCACATGCAGGAGTAGGAGAGAGAGCAGGCACACCTCACTCAACAACCTCACTATTTACTGCCCGTAGGAGAGAGAGCAGACACACCTCACTCAACAACCTCACTATTTACTGCCCTAGCTGCATGGAAAAAAAATCCTTCACTAAACTTCCATTCACAACAAAAGCTGAAGTAGACAAACAGATGGCCGGTGGGCCCATGATGCAACAAGGACTCGTGCAAATTGAAAATGCAACGGCTGCACGTATAGACATACATACATACATACACGCCAACACTACAGCTGGAAATCTGACTAAACAAACTTGGCGCCGAAGGTTGGTAAAGAACAAATGCCAGGTAAGAGCTTCAGTCCACACCAGCAAGAGGCTAAAGCACACATAGATCTCTACCGGCATGCAGAAAAATTCGAGGAAACTAAAATAAAAAAATATATATATACAATAGGAATGGGTAAAGAAATTATTTAGAACGAGACCTACAGTGATTATTTTGATACTTGAATGAGGGGGTCTTTTGAAATTATTTAGAACAGGGACCTAATATTATTTTTAGTATTTGAATGAAGGGGTCTTTTGAAAGTATTTGTACATGAATGAGGGGGTCCTTTGAAATTATTTAGAATTGGCCTTAATAGTATTTTTAGTACTTGCATGAGGGGTTCTTTTGCAACGACGGGACTCCTGCTTCTACTTATCACTGTGCAAATGTGCGTATTAGGAATATATCAAACCCGACAGCAGTAGTGGTATAGTTCACTCGTTATAATTCACAAGGAGGCCCTGTGAGATAGACTTGATTTATCGTTTAAGGAAATTTAGCTTCTGAAAACAAAAAAATTATTAATGAGGAAAAAGATACTCGAGTTGTTAATGTCCTACTCCTATTTTAGTTTACTCTATATTGAGAAAAGTAAAGATTAATTATTTAAGATTAATTTTAATAGGTACGTCACTTGGGTTGTGTCTCTGTCTCTCTCTTCTGCAAAAAATTATATGTTAATAGAGAACTCATGTGTACTCAAGGTGAAATTAATAACTATCGAGATGAGGGGTCTGATGGCTCTGTAAATGATAGGCACAGCTCATGATGCCCCGGGAATAAATAAGCTATTTTTTTAGTATCCATCGTCTGAGGTGTATGAATATATATATTTTTTTTTTCACACAAGAATTGATTACACCCATAGATTTTTTTTTTACCTTGTGTACTGTACTATCGTTTATTTGCAGCGAAACTGGCCTATGTTTACTGACTGACATTGTTTAGTCTACCTAGCTGAGTTCGATACATATTTAAGTGCTAGAGGTAATCTTTTTAGTACCAACATTCTCTATAACACACATTTAAGGATTTTATTTTATTTACACAGATGGCTGAGTTATGATGCATTGTGATATACAGCGTAGAATTTTCTATATATAAGTGATACTCGTTTATTTGGCAGCAATGAACATATAAAAAACACTATATTAATTTTTACTTCACCCTAACCAACAAAGATATAATTTATTTTGTGTTCTGTTGTTGAGAGTGAACTGTTTATTGCATACCACTGTCTGTCTTGTATACAAAAACATCATATATTTTCATCTTCATTTCCAGGATACCAAAAAAAAATGCCCCTAGTACTCAGTCCAGACCAGGCAGCTATTGGACCACCATCTCAAGGACCTCTACATTCATACCTCGAGATCTCTAGACACCTCTCCTAGCTCTTGTGTACTTTGCCATATGAACCAACCAACAATCGACTTGCTTCAGATATTATGCTATAAGGGACACCATCTCAAGGACCTCTACAATCGTACCTCGAGAACTCTAGACACCTTTCCTATCGCTTGTGTACTTTGCCATTTGAACCAACCAACAATCGACTTGCTTCAGATATTATGCTATAAGGACCACCATCTCAAGGACCTTTACAATCATACCTCGAGAACTCTAGACACCTTTCCTAGCTCTTGAGTACTTTGCCATTTGAACCAACCAACAATCAACTTGCTTCAGATGTTATGCTACAAGGCCTTACTTCCCCCTTGGCAGTCCTCTTCCAGTTTGGGGCAACTCTTCAAGGGAAGGAACCTGTTTTGGGAAGGTAGGAGGGAACTGATTCCTCCAAACTATATCCAGTAACAGTATCCCTCACATTAATATCTCAGTCTGAACCAACGCTACTCTGGACTCCACAGCTAAGATGAATTACAAAGGAAATACAAAGGAAGTACAGGCAACAGGAGATCCATAGTGACCTTTTACTAGGTTACCTGTTTAACTATGCTAATCTAGACTACGTGTTGAAGGAAAGGATAGCAAAGGACAACATAAATGGATCTTCAGTGGTCTAGTCAGAGGATATACAAACAAGTCCAACAAGTCCAACAAATCAAACGAGTCCTAGAATTCTTGGACTTTGGTGTTGATAAAGAAAATGACGATGGATGATAATAAAGATAATAATGATGAACAAGGACGGTGACAGTGTTATCATCTCACCTGTGTCTCAGCGAAGGTTACGACATCATCAGCAAATTCAAGGTGTGTGTGTGTGTGTGTGTGTGTGTGTGTGTGTGTGTGTGTGTGTGTTTGTGTCATTCTGTAAATACCACTTGATATAAATTAGTCTTATGGTACTTACGTGTATGTGTGTGTGTGTGTGTGTGTGTGTGTGTGTGTGTGTGAACCTATAAATACCACATGATATAAATTAGTCTTATGATACATTATTTTGTGTGACTTCCATATATATACAGTTAGTTCATTAGTCTTCATACGTGACTACTTTTTATTCATCGGTCTATATTACTAACATCATATGCTAAGAGTGTTTGGTTTTTCTATTTTCATATTTTTTCCAGACATTAATTTTTTTCTATATGCTAAACCACCAATAAAGTATAAGAATCTGAACACATAGTTTTCTCAATCTCGCTTGAAATTTAGTCCAAAAAGTATCCGCATATGATGTTTTAAATTTACTGTCGTGTATGTGTAAGATTTATACATCAGACTGTTATTATTAGTATTCATGAATTCTCCTTTTCTTACAGGGTACAGTCACGAGCACTAATAAGTATCCAGGTGTGCTTTGAATACCTAGCTAGAGAGAGACTAAATGAATGCACAATAAGATCTCCATTGGAATTACTTCGTTCGTGAATTTGGCTGTTCAAAATTTCAGTCAAAGCTGTATACTTATTGGTGCTCGTGATTGTACAGTCGGCGGCAAATGTCGTGTCGCCTCCCTCAGTGCTTTTTGAAGGATAACATAGAGGCTAATAATCGTACAAACACATTCACCGATACAGAATTACACTACCACGGGGTAAATTAATAAACCTCATATTTTTTAGTTTACGAGCCTGTGAAGCTTATATTTCCATACTTACTTTATGACTTGGCAGATTTGGCGACAGGACATTTGCCGCCGACTGTACATTCATAGTTTTGTCTCTATTACTTACGTGGCATATAATGACTGTTTTGTTGTATTTTCCTACATGGTATATTGATTATTTTGTCTCCTTTTTCCTTGCATTGGACATAGATTTTTGTTGTTGCATTTTCTTACATGTCACTTTCATTATTTTTGTCTCATTTCTTTACATGTCACATTCATGGTTTTGTATCCTTTCCTTACATAGTACATTCATGATATTGTCTCCTTTCCTTACATGTCACATTCATGGTTTTGTATCCATTCCTTACATAGTACATTCATGGTTTTGTATCCTTTCCTTACATAGTACATTCATAGTTTTGTATCTTCTCCTTACATAGTACATTCATGGTTTTGTATCCATTCCTTACATGTCACCTTCATGGTTTTGTATCCTTTCCTTACATGTCACATTCATAGTTTTGTATCCTTTCCTTACATAGTACATTCATGGTATTGTATCCATTCCTTACATAGTACATTCATGGTATTGTCTCCTTTCCTTACATAGCACATTGTTTTTCTTTTTTTAATACAGTTTAGAGGTGGGGGAAGCATGCAGTGAAGTGTAACAACATAGCCTCATCATCATCATCACCCACCAACTCCCCCAGTCCAATACCCCTCTTGTGTATGTTGGAGATGGCCCATTCATTCCTCGTGGTGAGTACAGTATGGTTTTTCTTTATTGTTTCTGGTGGTGCTGTTGCTGTTGGTGGTCGTCTCTCGTGCCACCTTTTTTCTGGCGCTATATGACCTCGCTGTTGCGGTGCCTAATATCAATCAATCAATCAATCAATCAATCAATCGTTTCTCGTGCATTTTATTTCCACTAAGCATAAAATTCTCTGATAAGGGGAGATTCTATTGTTGTGATTTTGAAGGTCTCTGATTCCACCAAACTATGCTATGAAACAGATACCCTATTAGTACCATTAAGGGGAGGATACACTTTAGATACAATGGAGTCCTTTGATTCCTCCAAAGTATGCCAGGAAACAGTACTAAGTTAACAAAAATAATAGTGGCGTGTTGCTTGGAATAGTCTGGAGGGATCAAATTTTGTTCCAGATTTACCAACACTGTATCTCCCCCTTAAAGGCGTCTGTTCTCTGGTATAATTAGGAGGAATCAGTTGCCTTCCAATTTACCAACAAGAGAATCTACCCTTAGCTGAATGAACGTTGTGGTAGTGTATATATTTCTGGAATGAAGGGAACATAGTGGATTTTTTTTTTTTACATTTTTATTTCCATCATAAAGGTTAGATGTTTAATTAAGGGGAAGACCTCTTATTGGTAAAGACCTCTTATTATTATTAGAGACAAAACTATGAATGTACAATCACAAACACCAATAAATATACAGCTGTTTTGTGGGACTACTGATTCCTTCAAACTATCCCAGAAGACATACGACATCAGTGTTGTCAATACGAGAGATCTGTTTTTCGTAAAAATACTTTGGTGGAATAAGTAGTCCTTCAATTTATTGACCGTTAATTAAGAAACATTTGAAACATTTGAAACATTTATTTATAGCTATTAGTTATACAAAATACAGAAATATAATATAAATATAGAGAACTTTTAATATGTATAAGACTTTTTCCCCTTAATTAATTTAAAAGTATCTTGCCGCGTGATGAAGGGCGAATAATTTACTGCCATGCCAACCAAAACAGAACTAAGCTATGTATATATACTTACATGATACATTGCCTTTTGTTATATAGAGAGTATTATACGCATCCCTAATCTTTTGGAAAAGTGAATGTAAGAAAAGAAAAAAAAAAAAAAAAAAAATGGTTGGGAAGCTGTGTGTGTGTGAGGCGGCAACATTATTATTATTATTATTACTATTATTATTATTATTATTATTATTATTATGTAGTGGTGGCCGAGTATGCTTACGTGAGAACAATGCTGAATGTATATATGAGAGAGAGAGAGAGAGAGAGAGAGAGAGAGAGAGAGAGAGAGAGAGAGAGAGAGATACAAACAGATATAGAAAGAGAGGGTAAAAACAAAACAAGTATTTAGAATGAATGGTGTGGATCATCATTAGTCGGTGAAGGTGAAGAAGAACAATCCATCCATCCATCCATCCATCCTTCATGACGTGTGTGTGTGTGTGTGTGTGTGTGTGTGTGTGTGTGTGTGTGTGTGTGTGTGTGTGTGTGTGTGTCATCGATACAATTTGCGACTGAAAGGAATGACGTATGCCTAGTAGTGTGTGTGTGTGTCTGTGTGTGTGTGTGTTTTATGTGTGTGTGTGTTGTGTGTGTGTGTGTGTGTGTGTGTGTGTGTGTGTGTGTGTGTGTGTTATCGATACAATTTGCGACTGAAAGGAATGACGTATGCCTAGTAGTGTGTGTGTGTGTGTGTGTGTGTGTTGTGTGTATGTGTGTGTTTGTTGTGCGTGTGTTATGTGTGTGTATGTGTGCGCCTCATCGATACAATTTGTGAGTGAAAGGAATGACCTATGCCTAGTAGTGAGTGTGTGTATCTGTGTGTGTTGTGTGTATGTGTATGTGTGTGTGTGTGTGTGCGCCTCATCGATACAATTTGTGAGTGAAAGGAATGACGGATGCCTGGTAGTGAAGAAGGCCCAACGTCAATGTCCACCAGTAATGAAAAGTGAATGATGATTGATCACTTGACACATGAATGATTAGCGACGGGTGTGACACTAGAAGCGAACGGTGATGGGTTGGCAGTGACAGGCGGTGATATTGGTCACTGTAGACAGATGAAATTAAGATCATTATCCCTTACACCTATCTCGCTATTATCTCCCCTAAGTCTGTAGTAGTATTTGTGGTGAGATTTTTTTTTTTTTTTTTTTTTTTTTGGGGGGGGGAGGGAGTATTTTGAAGTGCTACCGATTCCTGTCCTTCTCTACTGAAAGTGTTAAATGTACTGAATTGTTGAGTATCCTTCCTTATTCAATGTACAGTCGGCCTCAGGAATACGTACACAGAGCATTGGTTAAAAGAGGTACTGCTAAAAGAGGTAGTTAAAAGAGGTACTGTTAAAAGAGGTACTGCTAAAAGAGGTACTGCTAAAGAGAGGTACTGTACTTCCCTACTTCCCTGCAGAATATTGAATGTATTTCCCTGTTTAATAATATGCTTCCCTGCTTAATGATGTATACTATATAAAATTCCCTACTGTTTAAATATGCTTCCCTACTGAACATATTTCCCTGCTGGATGGATGGACATCTTTCCTACTGCATGAATCTAACACAAGCAGGAGTAGAGCAGACAGAAGAACCGGTCTGTATGTGTCATTGTATTTCCTGAAGGTAACCGCACCATCCAGTTTACTCCTAGTAGCTGTCTGGCTGGCTGGCTTGGACCAAACGAGTTTTTTGTCGAGTTCTCCAAGCAAAGCAGAACGACTTTTGTAATATTTCTCTGACTAAAACCGAACGAGTTATCTTGGAGGAAAGCCCTGCATGCTGACGTCCACGAGATCTAATCGTTTACCACAGTTCCCACAACACAGTTACCACAATTATACACCTTATTTCTAAACGTGGACTAAATTTAACCACGATACGGTTACCAAAATATCTTACGTCTAAACTTGTACTAAAATTAACCTGAATACAGTTACCAAAATATCTTACGTCTAAACTTGGACAAAATTTAACTTCATTACAATCACACAAAATCTTACGTCTAAACCTGTACAAAAATTAAACTGAATATAATCACCACAATATCTTACGTCTAAACTTGGACAAAATTTAACTTCATTACAATCACCGCAAAATCTTACGTCTAAACTTGCATGATAACTAACTACAATATATTTACCACAATTCCATGAGTCTAATTTGGAGAAAAAATATACGATTTGAAATGCTACATGAAACCTCAGTCATTCAAGAGTAAAATAGTAACACCTTTCTATAAGTAGAGAGAGAGAGAGAGAGAGAGAGAGAGAGAGAGAGAGAGAGAGAGAGAGAGAGAGAGAGAGAGAGAGAGAGAGAGAGAGAGAAACAATAATAATAATAATTGATAGACATAATCAGACTGACAGACAGAAACAAGGAAGAAGACAGAAAGAGAGAGAGACACAG
>JAWQEG010003876.1:75000-80970 GCA_033782935.1 Petrolisthes cinctipes | reverse complement strand
AGTATTAGACGCGTTCTGGACTACGATAAGAACACACACACACACACACACACACACACACACACACACACTATCAACAGAATGGGTCAATTATTATACTTTAAAATGAAATCTTGCTTCACCCTCAGGAGGACTTACAACCACAACACCTCTACGTAACATTTAATCAAAGTCAAACAAATGAATGAATGTAACGATGCCCTTCTCTGATGACCTGATAATAACTTTGAGAATTAAGATAAAAAGAAAAAGAAAAAAAAATAGTCATATTATCTATTCTATCAATTTCTTTACGGTATTTTATTTATTTATTAACTTCTGCACTCAATATAGACCTTTTTATAATTATGTGTGACAGACAGACAGACTAATCTCTCCTCCCGACAAACAAAAACAAAGGATTTATCATATTATCACAGTAGTAAGATTCCCACACACACGAGGATAACTTCACCAAAATCACCACCACAACAACTCGAGTAACTTAAGGTGGTAATTCTTTTTTGTTACATTGGAGTGCCTTGATTCCTCCAAAGTATGCCAGGAAACAGGACCAGCAGATGAGCAAAAATAATAGTGTTCTGTTGCTTGGAATAGTTTGGAGGATTCAGTTGCTCCAGATTTACCACCAACACAAAACTTCCCCTCTTAACTCATCAAGGACAGAGGGATTATATCATGGAGGGAGGGAGGGAGGGGGCCTTGGATTCCACTCGTCAGAACAACAACTCTTAATTTCATACTCAGTAACAACCACCACCATCACCTTCCTTCTTTCATCTGTCCACTCACAAAAACAAGAACACACACACACACACATACAAAAACAAGAACACACACACATACACACACACACAAACACAAACACACATACACTCACATACTCGCACAAACACATACACACGCTCACACACACACACACACATACACACACATACACAAACACACACACACACACACACACCCACACACAAACACACACCTGCATGTCTCATCAAAATTCACAACTTTCTACTACTACTACTACTACTACTACTACACCATTCACAGTCAGAGGTGATGGACATATGCCCCTCTGATTGGGAGCTAACTGTGATACACGAGGCAACCCACACACTGTTAAATTAGACGAGCCATTTAAGGTGCTAATTATTCTTTTTTGGTACTACATTGGAGTGCCTTGATTCCTCCAAAGTATGCCAGGAAACAGGACCAGATGAATAAAAATAATGGTGGCCCTGTTGCTTGGAATAGTTTGGTGGACTCAGTTGCTTCAGATTTACCACCAACGCTGCACTGTACTGTACTTTCACCTTAAAGGACCCTGCTTGTGATCGTGTTTGGATATTGGAGGCTTCTGATTCCTCCTGACCATGCCACGAAACAAACTCCTTCCATATACAGTTGGCTCCACTCCCGCGTTTCTCCCCTAGCGTTGCCAATGTTTGACCACTCAGGAATTCGAATCCCTAAGCACAAGTTAAAAGACTCGAAACATTCATTAAACTTGCAATGCTAACTGACATTACACCTCAAGGCATTTTAAACTCCTGTATTTGCAGCTTGAATAACGCAATCACAGTGAAAGCATGAAACACGTTAAATTAAGGAAAGAATATTATACCACTGAATAGAAGACCTCTGGCATCACAGGTTGCATGGCGTCTTAATGTCTGAAGGTAGACTGAGAGATTGTAAGTTGGGGATGGGGATTGAACTTTAGGGTGAGAAGGAAGTGAATTAATCTAACATCACATTATGTTACTATGGTCCAGTTGACTGCAGATTATTGATAAACATCTACTGTCTTACTTCTCTATCAACTTCTCCTCGGCGGGTCATATGGTCTTGGCTACCTAACTCACAAAAAAAAAAACAGAATGATCGATAAACTTCACGGCGTGGTTATATGGTTTGAGTTGTCTATTTCGCCATAAAATAGATAACTAATAGGCCTAATGATAATAATAATTGATAAACATCAATCATTACTAACATCTTTTTCTAATAGTTTAAATTTTTCCTCACTACACCTTAATTTCTTACCGCCAACCCTCCCTCCTGCCGTTTCCTACCTAAACCCCCCTTTTCTCTCAGTCCCCCAACACCTCCCTCTCTCAACCCTCCAACCACCCTCACTCTGGGGGACGGTATGTATGTATGTTTCGAGTCTTTTAACTTGTGCTTAGGGATTCGAATTCATGAGTGGTCAAACATTGGCAACGCTAGGGGAGAAACGCAGGAGTGGAGCCAACTGTACATAGGTGCAGGTGTTTCGTGGCAATATTATTTTGAAGGACTCGTTTACCTCCAATTTTCTTACTACATACATCACAGGGTGCCTTAATTAAAAGATTGCTTCTATCAGGGTTTCAGTTTGACATTAGTAGTAGTAACAAAAAATCTCTATGAAAATCAGATGTTAGCCAATACTACACACACTCACAAACATACACACACACACACACACACACACAAACACACACACACACACACACACACACACACACACACACACACACACACACACACACACAAACACACACACACACACACACACACACACACAAACACAAACACACACACACACACACACACACACACACACTCACACACACTCACACACACACACACACTCACACACACTCACACACAGTCGGCAAAATAAGGATTGGAACCATCCTTACACTGAACCTAATTAACCATAACTGTTCATAGGGAGTTCTAATACAATTTTTGCCGACTGTACATCCATAAAAAATAAAAGTTGTGTTTGGGTTTATAAGCATATTATTATTATATAGATGGTAATGGAACTGGTATTTCTAAAAGTGTGTGTTTCTCATTTAGTTTCTCATTATTATCAGTATTCTATTAATTAACATTGTATCACCTACCACTGGCCTCATCCCTCACGTCATCCCACCACCCATATAAAAACCCCTCCTCCCCCTTTACTACCTTCATCCCCACACACACACACACACACACACAACAAAAAAATATAAGAAAATACGAGTTCACCTTGGAATCCAAATCTAAGGTCACCACAAGTGTTTAATTAAAGTACTCGAGGTTTGTGTGTTTGTTTATTTTGCTGCTGAACCCCAAAACATTCAGATGATAAAATAATGAGGGGGAATGTGCAGTCTATTTTAGTCCAATTGCAGGAAAGGACAGGACAGACAGGACAGGAACTTCACTAAGGGAGGATACAGACAGGAAATCCTATCTATCTACTGTGCATGGCTTATGACAGATTGAATAAGATGTGTGTTAGGACCAGGTGAGGTGCATATGATAGAGTAGATGTGTATAGTATTGTGTTCTCGTGTGTAAGGAACAGGTGAGATGCATGTGATAGAGTAGGTGTGTATAGTATTGTGTTCTCGTGTGTAAGGAACAGGTAGATGCATGTGATAGAGTAGATGTGTATAGTATTGTGTTCTCGTGTGTAAGGAACAGGTGAGATGCATATGATAGAGTAGGTGTGTAATTGTGTTGTGTTCTCGTGTGTAAGGAACAGGGGAGATGCATGTGCTAGAGTATGTGTAGTAGTTGTGTTGTGTTCTCGTGTGTAAGGAATAGGGGAGATGCATGTGATAGAGTAGGTGTGTAATTGTGTTGTGTTCTCATGTGTAAGGAACCGGTGAGATGCATGCATGTAATAAAGTAGTAGGTGCATGAATCGTATTTTGTTCGCCTGTGTTCGATCGGAGTCTGTAGATTTATTCCTCCTATAGTCTACAACCCACGACAATCTATATATGACAAGAGGATACATACTTGTTGGTGTGTTAGGGTGAGGCGGGGAACGACAGCAGATTGTATGATGAACTGTACACCAAATGGAAGTCATGCAGATCGATTCCACAACAATAACACCTGATCGTTTTTTTTTTTTTTTTTTTTTTTCTTCGAAGTGATCTGATCGTTCACGCTGTTCTTCAAGGCATTTTGGGTACACAGACACGTCAAGATATGTATGTATGCCCGCCCTCTTTATCGTCACCAACGCACAACACTGAAGATTCCCAACCATATCCGAGGAATTTGCATGGGAATGACGGTATAGCTGTTCACTCCAGACAGAGACGTGTGTAAATGAGGAGGAGGTGTCGTCTAGTCTAATGTGTTATAGAAAGGAAGCAACCAACACCTTAAAACTTCACTGTCTCCATCCAGTTCGACACTTGTGAATCAACCCAACACCTCGAAGCTTTACTCAATAGTCTTAGAGTCTCGCAAGCATGTATCACTGGCTACTGACCATACCTATATAAAGCACCAAGGTTGAGGTATGGACACTCGTGATACATAATTTCTGACCACAGTGTGAGGAGCAGAAAGCTTCGAATTGCCTGGTATTGCTCATTTCCCCACCCAGTACACCTATAGAGGCTGAGTTCGAATGCAGGGTATGTGTGTGTGTGTGGTGCCTGCTGTTCGTCTCTGGTCAGGGATTACGTATCACGAGTGGACATGATGTTAGACCTCTCATTATTTTATTTCACAGGTGAGGACATTCTTCAGTAGAGAGAGAAAAAAAACATGAACACAAGCACACAGATGATTGCTAGTAACGTCACAGAAACTTTCTCTCTATAATAACCATAGCAACTACATAATTATAGGCTAATGGTTTGGCATTAATTCTGATCTCCAAATTGTACAGTCACGACACCTTGGCCATGACACACACACACACACACACGGTACACAGCAACAATGTAAGTAAATAGGTAAAGCACTGATCTCTTTCTCTCTCTCTCTCTCTCTCTCTCTCTCTCTCTCTCTCTCTCTCGTCTCTCTCTCTCTCTCTCTCTCTCTCTCTCCTCTCTCTCTCTCTCTCTCTCTCTCTCTCTCTCTCTCTCTCTCTCTCTCTCTCTCTCTCTCTCTCTCTGTGTGTGTGTGTGTGTTTGTTTATCTCTTTCTCTCTCCCTCTCAGACCATAGCAACAACTACTACCGTGTCCACAATTGCAATCTCTGCTGACTTGCACCTTTGAATGAGTGTGTGTGTGTGTGTGTGTGTATGTGTTTAAGGCAGGGCAGGAGGTCCAAGGTGGTGGGTTTAGGACAGTGGGGACAAGGAGGGATATCTATCGAGGCGTGAACAGTAGTACAGTGTGAGTGAGGGAGTAATTGATAAGGCAGGTTGACAAGGAAACAATGGGACAGGAACAGTAAGAGGAGAGAAAAATATCACAAGGACTGACACAGGGAAATGAAAAGCAAAGAGTGAGGAACAGTGAGACAAAAGGGAACAACAAAAGATATCAATAGTGAGATAATGGAAGGAATAGGCAGAGAGATGGGATAGGGAAGGGCTGGGAAGGGCTGGGTAGGGTAGGGCTGGGTAGGTAGGGTAGGGTAGGGTAGGGTAGGGCAGGGCAGGGCAGGGCAGGGCAGGGCAGGGCAGGGCAGGGCAGGGTAGGGTAGGGTAGGGCAGGACAATAGTAAGATAGTGGTAGGAATAGGCAGAGAGATGGGGTAGGGAATGGCAGAGAAGGGCAGGGCTGGGCTGGGCTGGGCAGGGCAGGGCAGGGCAGAGCAGGGCAGGCTAGGGTAGGGCAGGGCAGGGTAGAGCAGGGTAGGGTATAGGGCTGGGCAGGGGCAGGTACACACACTGCCTAAGGTGGTTCTGCCTGTCTGTCTGTTGTAATTACTGGCATCTTCTGGTTATGCAACACGGCGCCACACTGCTTCCTAATACAGTGGTGAGTCGGTATACACATTATTTGTCTTCAGGGGGAAATACACACACTTTGGGTAAATCTGGAGCACAAAAATGATTCCTCCAAACTTTTCCAGGCAAAGGGTCACCATTATTTTGGTTCATGGGGTCCTGTTTCCTGGCATACTTTGGAGGAATCAAGGCACTCCATTCTACCAAAAGTGTATTATTACCCATTTCACACCTGTATGGAGGGACGTATCTTTCAACACGGGAAATAAAAATACTAGCGTT
>JAWQEG010003876.1:0-70000 GCA_033782935.1 Petrolisthes cinctipes | reverse complement strand
AAAACACAAAAATCAGTTGAATCCACTATGAAAACTTACTTATTCCAGGGACATTTTTATTATTATTATTATTATTATTCTCGTCCAACACTATGACTTTAGAATATTTGGAAATGGTATACCTGTATTATGGTGTTCTGCATGTCTGGAGTTGACTATATTTTCACTCTCATTCATAAACAAATGGCCTATGTATATATGTCATCTTTTTTCGTCGATTTGTGGAGTTTTGTGGTCGACTCTATAATTATAATATAAGTAGAAAATATGGCTTAGTTTGTTCATAAAAGTAACGATATGCAAATTAACACAAAATACAACTGATAATAGATTATTTTATTGCAATATAATCAAGTCAATAAACAAAACCGTACTCTCCCTAAATTAAATCAAAAGTCTTCAGGTGTTACCCTCAGTAAGATCAAAATGCAAAATAACGAGACTATTCCACTTTAGCCTACTGACGTGTGATGGTGACTCTGTTGGTTG
Source organism: Petrolisthes cinctipes (assembly GCA_033782935.1). Classification (NCBI taxonomy): domain Eukaryota; kingdom Metazoa; phylum Arthropoda; class Malacostraca; order Decapoda; family Porcellanidae; genus Petrolisthes; species Petrolisthes cinctipes. Next base: position 69,511 of record JAWQEG010003876.1, on the reverse strand, counting down.
GTGTTGACATGAGTGTGATGAAGTTATATGAGTGTTGTGGTGTTGACATGAGTATGATGATGATGATGAGTGTTGTGTTGGTGTTGACATGAGTGTGATGTAGTAATATGAGTGTTGTGGTGTTGACATGAGTATGATAATGAGTGTTGTGTTGGTACTGACATGAGTTTTGTGTTGGTGTTGTCAGGTATATGTGTTGTGTTGTGTTGGTATTGGTGTTGTCAGGTGTATGTGTTGTGTTGGTGTTGTCAGGTGTATGTGTTGTGTTGGTATTGACATGAGTGTTGTGTTGGTGTTGTCAGGTGTATGTGTTGTGTTGCGTTGGTATTGACATGAGTATTGTATTGATATTGACATTTGTATTGTGTTGGTATTGACATGAGTTTTGTATTGGTGCTTACAGGTGAAGATGAAGGTGTTGGTGTTGACGACCCTGGCGGTGACTGTGGCGGCCACCCAGAACTTCTACCGCCTCCCCACCCCCTACAGCTACAACTGCAGGGAGAGCCGATGCATCAAGACCGATAGAACACAAGTCACGGAATACCGATCACTGGAAACCTGTCAACTCACCTGTGGCAAGTGAGTAGAATATTTTACAGTAGCCACACCTGTATAAACTGTTTACCTTCTATCCTGTATGGTTTAATGAAGGGGGAAGTTTTGTTTTGGCAATTCTGGAGCAACTGAATCCTCCAAACTATTCCAAGCTACAGAACAAACACCATTATTTATTTTTGCTCTTCTGGTCCTGTTTCCTAGCATATATACTTTGGAGGAATCAAGGCACTCCAATGTACCAAAAAAGAATTGCCACTTTAATTAAGAGGATATAGGATACTCGTGGCAAATTGGAGCACCTTGATTCCTCTAAATAAATTGTCAGGAAACAGGACCACACGAACAAAAATAATGGTGGCCTGTTGCTTGAAGTAGTTTGGAGGAATCAGTTGCTCGAAATTTACCAACACTGTACTTAAAAATACTTAAAAATACTTAAAAATATATTCGATGGCATATATTCTCTTCAATCATATCAATGTAATGTAATGTGTGACAGGCAAAGATACAATTCCATACTTCCCTTACTTTAGGAATGATTGACATGCAAAAACTCCTTCTAAGAAAATTATTGAACTTTTCTCATTAAGGTCACCACCACACCCTAACCTCACTTATACACACATAGATTTTGTTTTCCTATATAATAAGTTAATGTAATGTATAAGGTATGTGGATAACGTATGTAATGTATAAGGTATGTGTATAACGTATGTAATGTATAACGTATGTAATGTATAACACAGGTATGGATCTCTGTGGCCACAACCAACTGGAGACGTGCAGCTGTCATCAGAGACGGTGAGGTTCGTACCCAGGAACTTGAGGGTTACCAAGAGGGCCACATCCAGCCCCAAGGTACAGGGAATGTTGGAGGAGGCAGAGCGTATGTTCCGTAGAAACATCCACTATGTCCATCCTGAATACCCACAGGAATACAAGAAGCCCCTTACCTCAGATCGACCCGTCAGAATATCCGTAAGTACTCCATTTTAAAACAATTCAAGTCCATGACACTACCAAGTTATCAATACAATTCCTGAGAAAACAACACATGAATAATCTATAATTGTACACAAAGATCCCACATTTATTAAACATGCCAATATTCCCATTGTAGGAAGCTGAGCACAGGTTCAGGGTCCAACAACAGCGTGAACAAGTACAGCAGGTGGGTCAGCAAGAACAGCAGCTTAACCACCAACAGCAACAGCAGCACAACCAACAGCAGAACCATCAACAGGTCCAAATCGACAATGAGAGCTACAGGAACTACGACATGAGTGAAGAGTTCGTGCGTGTGTCGCCTTTCCTGAGAGAACACAGCAGGAGTTCCCAAGTAGAAAACCAGAAGGTGGATGTTGAAGTTACAGTCACGTCACCTGATGATAAACTCCACCTTGACACTGATGAGAGCTACAACATGGTCGTTCAGGTAATTCATTGGTTTTGAAGTTTAGAGAAGCAACCTTTTGTGTTCAATTTGGAGTCATTGTAGGCCTCCAAACTCAGCTATGAAACATATCCTCTGTATAATTCCATATAGAGGGGTTCTGTTTCCTGGCATAGTTTGGAGGAATCAGCAGCCTTCAGATTCCCATTATAGGTTACTCCCCTTAAGATCACAGCATTTTCTTAAGGGGAATCTTCTTCTTGGTAAATTGGAAGGCTACTGATTCCTCCTAAATATACTGGAAAGCAGACACCCTCAATATTACTAATAACTGACAAATTACACAAAGTTTGGTGTAAAACGTTGTGTTCTTCCATAATAACTACAAAAGTCATTTTTAAGTTGAATATTGGGCGAATTTGTTTTATATTTGTCTCATTTGCCTCTCTTCATATTTGTCTCCATATCTGTCTCATTATTTGTCTCATTACTTGTCTATCTCCCTATTTGACTCATTACTTGTCTCATTACTTGTTTATCTCCCTATTTGACTCATTATTTGTCTCCCTATTTGTCTCATTAATTGTCTATCTCCCTATTTGACTCATTATTTGTCTATCTCCCTATTTGACTCATTACTTGTCTCATTACTTGTTTATCTCCCTATTTGACTCATTATTTGTCTCATTATTTGTCTATCTCCCTACTTGACTCATTACTTGTCTCATTACTCATCTATCTCCCTATTTGTCTCATTGTTGTTTTGTCTCTCTTCTCATTTGTCTCTCTATTTTTGTTTTCAGACCGTGGATGATACGACCACAGTGACCATCCTGGCTACGACTTACTATGGTGCTCGTCACGCCTTCGAATCCCTCTCTCAACTCATCTCCTACGACGAGGACCACAGCTCACTCCAGATCGTCAGAGATGTTAAGATCAACGATGCTCCCAAGTTCAAGTGAGTGTGTCGATGTGTGTGTGTGTGTGAGAGAGTGTGTGTGTGTGTGTGTGAGTGTGTGTGTGTGAGAGATGTGTGTGAGTGTGTGTATATGTGTGTGTGTGTGAGTGAGTGTGTGTGTGTGTGTGCTTATAACATGCCAAAAAAAATTAGCATATAAAAGTAAGCTACTCAATCTTTAAAAATCGAACCTAACCTAACCTAACCAAACCTAACCTAAACGTAAACAAACCTAACCCCACTCTTCTCTCCTCCTTCCTCCCAGGTTCCGAGGACTTATGTTGGACACTGGTCGCAACTTCTACCCTAAGGAGGACCTGATGCGAATGTTGGACGCTATGTCACAGAACAAGATGAACTACTTCCACTGGCACATCACCGACTCCGCCTCCTTCCCCATGTACTCCAACAGGCGTCCCGAGATGGCCTACTACGGCGCCTACTCCCCCAGGAAGATCTACTACCCCGAGGACATCACCCAGATTGTCCAGTACGCTAAGGTGAGGCAAGGCAGAAAAAAAGAAAGGGGGTCGTCAATGATTTAGATATAGGGTAGTTTTCATTTTTCTTCTTTTCATCATGCACGCGGGTCATATAAAAAAAAGATTTAGGCCCGTATTCACTCTAGTTATACACAGGTCGTCAATGATTTAGATAGTTTTTGTTTTTTTCTTCTCATGCACAGGTCGTCAAAAATTTAGGACTTGTATATACAACTAACTACAAAGTCATGCATTATAATTATTGATGAATGTTATGGTATATACACAAATGAGGTCAGGAATACCCACGAGGTTTTCTCTCACCACCAACCAACCAACCAACCCTTTTACACTTAATTAATTCCCTTGTTTGTTTGTTCCCTGGTACAGCTCCGTGGTATCCAAGTGATCCCAGAGTTGGACGCACCCGCACACGCTGCCGCAGGTTGGAGTTGGGGCGAGAAGGAAGGCAAGGGCAAACTGGTCCTGTGTACCGAGAAGGTAAGTCAACCATAATACATAGTAATAATACAGAGAGGGAGCCCAGTTTACAGTCATGTACTCTATTATGTAATCTGTTCCCCTTAATTAATTGTGAATAATCTATAGTGCCAATTTGTAAATGCCAAAACTGACGTATATTAAGATTACATTACTCGGTGCATTCTGGCTTAAAGTGAGGAGCGAGAGGTTAAAGAGCATATGGTGATCGACTCGGGACCTAAGGGGCTTTAAAATCACGTAAAATTGCAACTCAGTACCATATAGAAGTCAGGGGAACTGTTTTTTTAGCACAATGTGAAGAAAGAAGTAGCCCTCTGATGTCTTAACTACTCCTTAGATAATAATGATTGTTTGTATGACACACCCAGGGTCAGCCATGGTTTGAGGTTGGTAAGGAACCTCCCAGTGGTCAACTCAACCCCGTCAACCCTGAACTGTACCCCATCCTTGGTGAACTGTACAAGGACATGATTGAGTTCTTTGACCCCGATATGATCCACATGGGAGGTGATGATGTGAGTATTGACTTCTTTTCTACGGTACACGCACTGAAATATTTATTAAAAAATACCTACATCAATAAACTTTGAAATGGTGCCGGAAAACGATCCCAGAGTGAGAGGGAATATTTTCTATACAATTGCTTCATGTTACAGGTGAGCTTCAGGTGCTGGCAGAACGCTAACGAGATCAAGGAATACCTGGCTGCCAACAACCGTGAAGCCAACAGCCGCGAGTACTTTGAGTTGTGGAACACCTTCCAGAGTAACGCCTATGCTAAGCTGAATGAAGCCGCTGGTCAGGGCCGTAAGATTACTCCCATCATCCACTCCTCATCCTTCGCTGTTAACTACTTGGACAAGGACGCCTATGTGATCCAACTTAATGAGTTTGCCAACGACACCAGTATCGCTGACTATGTTAACAAGGGATTCAAGATCATCTTCTCTAACCAGGATCAGTGGCGCCTCGACTGTTCCGCCAATAGCTGGTTGGGTGACAAGGCTGAGAGCTGTGCCCGGGAACTGCCTACCTGGGAACACTTCTATAAGAACAGCCCCATGGATATGCTGTTCAACATGGGTGTGTCCAACGCTCGTAGTGGTCAGTCCCAGACTGGCGTAGAGACCAGCACTCTGGTTCTTGGTGGTGAAGCTACACTCTGGAGTTCTGACACAGATGGTAATGGTTTCCAACAGAAGGCCTGGCCACGTGTGTCTGCCCTCGCTGAGCGTCTCTGGACTGACCCTATCCTGCCCGTCCAGGGTATTGACACCGCCCAGAAGCGTATTAACACCCACCGTCAACGTATGGTTCAGTACGGTGTACGTGCTGACCCCATCCAGCCAGAGTACTGTATGCAGGATGAGGGTGCCTGCTACAACAAAGAGTACTTCCATGCTAAAGCTGCTACACACCAGCAGCAGCAAGCAACACCAGCACAGTAATAACCTTAACACACATACACACACACACACGTCTTTGGTGGCTTGAGATGCCCACACCACCACCACAACACCCAGAAGATAACCTAAGTTATTGTTGACCCTCGGAGACTGGTCACATACATTACTATCAATCAACCAACAGTATTAACAACAACACACATTTTGTAAACAAAGTGAAGTAATTGGTATTTGCAGGGAAATAAAGCCTTTTGGCATTAAAATCTGATATACGGTACCGGTAATACTGTAGTGGTGAATACATGAGTGGTTCAGTAGGAGGGTTGTGAAACCTTTAAGTACTGTTCAACTCACTCATGTCCCACACAAAACCAAACAAAACGAAAAAAAAATAATAATAAAATCAGGGATTCCTTTTTTTTGAATAAAAGAAATATAAAACCATATAATTCTATTTCTTTTCCTGACTAAAATTATGCTCAGATTAGACCCTAAGGAGATGGTATACTTTTGGTACACATTATAGTGCCTTGATTCCTCCAAAGTATGCCAGGAAACAGGACCAGGTTAACAAAAATAATGGTGGCCTGTTGCTTTGAATAGTTTGGAGGAATCAATTGCTTCAGATTTACCAACACTGTACTAACCCAATAATTAATGTGTGTCTCTCTAAGGTCCGAAATAAATGTCAATGAATGAAGGAGAAATTAATAAAATTGAGTTATTCTGACCAATAGAAAAATAATGCAGCACAATAACGACAGAGGGTAAATAATAATAACAATAACAACAACAACAATAACAATAACAATAATAATAATAAGAAGAAGAAAAATAAAAATATGACCCATATAAAAATAATAATAATAATAATAATAAGAGTGATAATAATAATAAGAAGAAGAACAATATAACAATAAAAATATGATCCATATAATAATAATAATAACAACAACAACAACAACAACATCATGACCCACAGAAAATACATTAACCATATAATATTTCTATCTCTTTTTATTGACTCTATGTAATACAATTTGATACGAACAAAAAATGTCGTCAAGTGTTGTAAATCCTATCAACAACCAACGTAATACACAACCCATACATACATACATACACACATACATACATACATACATACATACATACCAATCTGTCATGTATCTTAAAACACGTGTATATCAAATTTTCTATACAGTCGTGGAAAATACTTTAATTAAATGCATACATATAAAAAGAAAACATTTAAATTTGCAGTACATAATATCACAAATTATCACAACATTCTATTCTATAAAACAACAGTAATAATAAATTTGTTGTAGTCTACACGTGTGCATTAAAATCACCTTCATGTAAATATCTACCTCATTCACACCTTACCCTCTTCTAACCATATATTTCTAAGACTAATATAACTTGTCATGTTTCTTTTCCCTCACAGTCTTACTCTACAATGTCTAATCTCACTTTACCTTTCACTTTGATGGCGCAAAACCTCGGATGCCCGGAGATAATGAGCGATAATTAGCACACACGCACTCGGGTCAATTAATCAGACATGGCGGGCGACAGACTGACAGATAGTGACAGGTAGGTAGGTAGGTGGGTGGGAGGGGCCGGGGTTAATGCAAGTTCCATAAATCATACCTGCTGACCTTTTACATCTTTCAAAATAATAATAATAATAATAATAATAATAATAATAATAATAATAATAAAGTTTCTATTTCTTGGTCACGCATTTTTTCCATTAATCTATATGTTCAAAGTCGTTGCAGTTATCTCATTAATTAATAAAGAGAGCTAAATCATTAAACATAACAAGTTGACAGAAATTATAATTATATCTATTGCTCTACATGTTAAAAGTTATTGAAATGTTTTAACTGTGAAACGTTATCTTATTCCTTCTTCTAGCACTTCAATCCCCATTTTTCACACAACGAACCATTATGTCCGAGAATTTGATAGTAGTAGTGCAATATAACTCTCAATTTTCCCACCCCCATCGGTGTCTATCACTGACCGATACTACGCCAGAGCTGCCCTGGTGGGGAACCAACGAACTACGTATTATAATCATACAGCTCCCACCTCCAAGTGTTTGAGTTCAGTGGTTATAGAGCTCAATGGATGTTTCAGAGGTATTTTACTAGTCTTTTATACCATTTTCTACCATTATTATGATCTCAAATATTTTTACTTTACGTTGATATATGAGTACCACCAAAACTAAGAAGTATAATAATAATTATTATTAACAATGCATCCCATGAAATCATGTTCAAGTGTCACATTTTTCACGGGCATATCTTTCTCAACCAAGTGCTGCCTTCGTTAGATAATAAAAGACGCACGAAATAAATGGGAGAAGCGTCCCAGGAAAGAACAAAATATCAACGAATATATTATTTTTTTACAAGATGGCCATTGTTGTGTCACTCATCAACGTCAAGCACCGACCTATACACTAGACCGCTCATCACTATCTTATTTACATTAGCGTGCTGATGCCAGCGCCTTGGGTACTGCGGCCATCTTACCATGCCATATACTCGGGGCCTTATAACAGTGGATATACGTAGCAGTTATCTTTTTATTTCTTCCACATTTTTCTTACTCTTTACACATTATTAATGAAAGTGTAAGCTTCATGCTATAATTTATGAACAAATGAATGCGAGATATCGATATATTCCTATTGTAAATAACAATAAACGAGAATATCAACGCATATTACATGCAGTCAGCAATAAATACTATTGTCATTAGTTTTCTATTTCATTTAACTATATCAATCATATCTATGAAAGAGAAGCACAAGGAAAAGAACAATGAAGGGAATAATGAAACAAAAGCTTTTAAAGTTGCTATAATACTTTGTGTGTTACATCACTTCGCAGGCATATTTATATCATCATACAATCGGTAACAATCCCAGTAGAGCTACAACTGAAAGACTCAAAGTACACTTTTGTGGGCTCAGGGATGACAAGAGGAAAAATTATGAGTAAACGGCGACTGAAAAAACTATAGGGGAACGTATTACTAATATGATTGGCTATGCATCATTCATCGATTCATTATTGATTTAATTTGTACTGATAAGTTAATTTGCACTAATATTGTTGGTTCTTGGACCAGAATCCTTATTTTACATGTATATAATACTGTCTTAGGGTTTTTAGCCGATTCCCAAGTCATAGTAAAATACAATGAAGCTCAAGTCATAAACCAGCCTACGACATGTCCCTGTTTTTATTTCACTCATATTTGTTCTCTCCTAAATCATATCGTGGTTATTTTTTCATACTCTTATGGTCACATAACAATAACAATTAGATTTTGACCACAAAAAGCACAGATAATGACATATAAAAAGTAAAAACAAGAGGAAAATTAATGAAAACTCCAGAAGATACTTATTACTTCAGCTTTGATTTCCCACCTTTGGCATGGCACGGTAACATGGCCGCCGGGACACTTCCGATATATAACTCACAGCAGCAGAAGTCCACACAGGAAAATCATATACAGATTATTCAAGAGTAAACCGAGAAATATCTACCAGACGAAATACCAAAAAGACCATCATCAATTTTCAATAAAAGTAAGCAGGAAATAATAAATCTTAAGGTTAAAAAAAGGGAAATAAAAAGGGAAATAAAATAAATGTCGTCCATCAGACCTGGCAACACTGTACGGGAATGCAGAGACACAAACACCATCTTACTCACGACCAGGGCCTTTTAATTCACCTTATTTCACCTTAATTTCACCTTAATCCATGCCACCTTCGTCCACACCAGTCAGGTAAGAATATACAAGTACCAGGTGATGACTATAGAGGGATATAAATGGATAAAAATGGATATAAACACAAATAATTTTCATGAAGATAATCTACTCCTCCTGCTTGTACCATCTCGATCGTTGAGGGGCCACCATGTTTATTTATATTATTATTTATATTATTATTATTATCTTGTTGTTGTTGTTGGGATTATGGTCTTGTTGGAGGGGAATTGGAAGGTACAGCTGTGATTCCTCCATAAATATTAATAACTATACTATACTAGGAAACAACATATCCCCTTTTATTAATTTATTTTATTGGTGTATTTTGAATTAATTAGTATCCTCAAATTTCCCCCCAATAAAATCTTTCGTATACAAAAAATATGTTTAATTAAAGATAATAAATATTATACCAAGAAACATCAGCAGATCCCCATATTAATACCATTGAGGACGTCTGTTGTTTTATGGTGTATTTTTTGGATGAATTAGTTAGTTAGTTAGTAGTAGGGTAGTCCTCCAATTTCCCCCTTAGTTAATTTAAAATCTCGTATGCCAAAAAAAAAAAAAATGTTTGATGATTAATTATATGACATGAGCCGCCCACCAGATGTCATATCAATACATGTTTCACGCCACGTCATGACAAAGTACATCTATAATATAAAGATTAACCATTGATAAAGAAATTTGGGTATTTATTGAAAGAATTACCGTTCTTACATACAGTTTTTCTACCTTCATTACCCACTTATTTAGACCATTCTAAGACTATTTTCTTCTATGGCATTTCCTCCGCAAATGCCCCATTTCCAAGATAGGGCATATTCATATGGGGCATTTTGAAATTAGCCTGACCTTACCTGACCTAACCTAACCTAGACCACAGCAAACTACCGGGACCTAACCTGGGCAGACTACCAGGAAATAACCGTGGTAAAGTACAGGAAATGACCTGGGCAAATCACTGAGCCTAGCCGGATTTGGCAACACTGCTACAAAACGGTAATTCTTTCAATAAATACCAGAATTACCGTTTTGTAGCAGTGTTGCCAGATCTGGCTAGGTCCCAGTATTTTGTCCCGATATAGTTTGTTATGGTTTAGGTCAGGTTAAGTCGGTTTTGGTTAGACGAAGCCAAATGTACCGGTACTAATTTGTGTGATTCGTCCTACTCTCAAACTCTCCTCCAAGAATGTCGGGGTAGGAAGGGGGTGGCAATAGTGATGTAATGAAGTATACCATACATCAATTCTGACAGTCAAAAGACTAAAAAAAATAAATGAAACAATGTCATTCCAAGATTAGCCAAAATAAAAAATAGTTACCGTACTAGAATGTCATCATAAGTTTTGTTTTTTGCCAAACCGAAATCAGCTCATAACATAACCTGACTCCTCTCTTGCAGACAGCCACCTTGAGGACAACATCCACCATGGCCACTCCTGCATTTGGATGTCCCTTTTGCTCAGCCATCTTTGCTGAAGAGGACCAGATGGTAACCCACTTCCTTGAGGAGAGCAAGGTAGGTACAGTACAGTTATCTAAATAATCGTGTCAGGAGGAGGTGTAGTGTCATACAGTCTACAGTAGTTCTCTATTCAATACTGTACTGTATATTATTGTCACTTTAAAACCTGCACCCTACTCAGATGACGGGAACATGAGCAATACATGTAGTTCAAAGAGGTTGGGGATATATTTTATGGCTTCAAAGATGTATAAGTTAAAAATAATTGTTGTTCAAAACTATGCCTTCACACATAACTCACCTGATGGGGTAAGCTCCAGCCTGTAAAGTTGTTGTTATAATACTTGAAGGGTTATGGTAATGGTGTCCCTCTCTGTCTCCTTCTTCATTGTGGAATAAGGTCTCTCTAGCCTAACACAGTCCTCATTCTAGTTTCTATGCTGGACACATGGCTTAATCAGTTTTTTTCACAACTTGCTCTTAATCCTTACCATGACTGTAGAAAAAAAAAATTCATAATGTTTTTCTTAACTGTAATGGAAACTATGTCTAGGGAAATGTAAGCAGAGTTTTCTCTTGCCTGTTAGATATTTGAACTAAGATGACTGCTGTGTGTGTAATCTGATTTTCAGGACTGGTACAGTATGTGATAATTGTTAAATTTGAATTATGTGATTAAAGTGCCAGAGAATTAACAGCCATTCTAATATTGATTCTTAATGTGTATTTGCCACAGACTGATGGGGAAAATGGATCTTCAGGTGCAGATGAAGCACACATGTTCAAAATGGAACCCCAAGAGGTAAGGGCTCGGCTACAAATTGGAATAGACTATACAGTACTGATGTCATGATACAGTGCCATCTTAAGAACATAACCCCCGTCGATAACGAGGGAGTACTGTATTTGTATTGTGGCACTGTACCAGACCTTAAACTGTAGATTTAGTATGGTTCTTTAATATGTCCATCATCGACAGTCATTTCTCTCTCTCTCTCTCTCTCTCCATTTTCTCTTTATACAGTTTCTATATTTTTAAAGAGAATGCCCATTAAAAGAGCCACATTCATATTAATTTCCCCTTTCAAGTCCTAAAATGTTTAACTCCCCAATCCACAAATGCTGACATATATTACTGCATTTGACAGAGCAAAATTCTTCTGAATGAAAACCACACATTATTTACCAACACAATAATTTCTCTGCACATCTCTCACTTTTACTGCATTATTATTTTATTTGCTTTTTATGTTTCAGACTATTCAGATGGTGGTGAATTACGACCCCCACAAGCATGAGGCTGTCACCACCACTGTTAAGGCAGACGTTGTTACAAATTCATCAGCTGTAACAACCAAAGGACTGCCTTGCTGGATTATGAAACCTGAAGAACCACAGAAAGAAAGTGTTGAACTCATTGCTGGGGACAAAGAGGTGGGAAGTTTGTGTTGCTACTGAATACTACATTATTATGATAAATTATCGAACATTATTAAAACTGAAGATGCTAATTTAAATGGAAGTAGAGGTAGACAGCTCCACATAGATGTATACAATACAATTGCTATAGTATTAGAAGAATAAAGAAATTGCCTGGCTTCTTGTTACTTGTTACCATAGATATATTTCTGTCTCCTACAGTTGGGGTATCAGGCTAGCCCCAGTTACACAGCACACACATCCATGGTAATATATTATCACCTATACTAGCTATTTCTGGACCGAAGAGTGCCTTCTCAATTCAGCACAGTATATAGTGTTACACAAAATCCCCTCTCTGGGTTCTCCTAAGGGCAGTGAGTGAATAGCTCCTTAGGAATGGATAGGCAGTCTCCCAATATACTGCTATGACAATGGGATGGAGATGTACTGCTGAGATATTTTGTGCATCATTTTGACCTTTTGAATTCAGTATAAGAAGCCATGCTAGTTCAGGATTATTAAATGAAAAAGTTAACATTATTTCATATCCCCAGGGTGATGAATCGGAGGAACTAGTCTGCACAGCCGAGATATCCTGTACGGAAGATGGAGAACCACCAGTGAGGAAAGATGGAGATTCAACCAACCGTACTATAAGCAGAAAAGCTGGAGCAGGTATACACATTCCATTTACTAAAAGGTCAAGTAAAATTGAATATAAGAAGATGTCTGAAAAGCTGTCCAATATGAAGAAATTAGATCATATTTTGCCAATGGGACAGATGCAGTCAATATTGGGATACCTGTCCATCCACTCAGACATGGTGGTTGAGACAGATGTAGGAAATTTTGACCTGCACCGGATGCGCTACATGGACTTCCTACACCACTTACATAACAACCAACTTCAAATCCAAGAGGAGGATGAATGGTTTGGCGAGGAACTATTAATGCCATTTCAGTGTGAGGCAACCATCCAATCTGAGTCTATATACACCTTCCATCAACTCATCCAAGAAAATGGATGCTCTTCTAGTGTAGCTCTTCCAGGGTGTAGTGCTGCAGTCTCTGATATGTTGTCTTTGCCATGTGAGCGCTGGTTGACTGATGGAGTGTTGGACTGCTTCGCTCACATGGTGCGTGAACAGACAGACTGTCTTACAGAAGTCTTCAATGTGACTGAGATGGCTGAAATGAGTGGTATATGTGCACATCTGGAGAAGAAATACCCAGACAAGACTGGTATCCAGGTCATCTTCCTCCTGCATGTAGGAAAAGCTGAACATGAGAATCCATATCCTGGCCAGACAGTTGATGACCGCACCTACACTGCGAGTCACTTCTCCTTTGCCCTGTATAGCTTTGATAAAAATGATGTGTTGTATGCTGACACCCTTGGATGGAGTATTCCTGAGCCCCTCTACTTCATGATGGATGAGTTCATCACTCATTTTGGTTTACAAGAACCTTCCTTTTCCTGTCTACATGACCCTGAGAGTATGCAGGATCCAGAAAACCATGTTTGTTCCAATCGTTGTGCTCGGTTATATCCAGCAGAACAGTTTGATTGTGCTTTTGGAATAGCTGTAGTTGTGGGATTTTGCTTGGCTGCAGTAGATCGGGAAGCATTCAGTCTCATCACAGCTACTTCAGGGGAGATTGTACACCCAAACAAACTGGACTACTTACAGGATGTTGCTCAGTATTCCAAGTTCTTACGTCTGGTACTTATATGTTGGCTTGTAAAAGGTGAAATAAATATTAACATGCTGTTCCAGATATGTCAAGAGGATGTTAAGCCACATCAGATGCCCAGACTTAGTCTCAGGAGACGAAAGAGGCGCATACCCTTTGGTGCTAGTCCAGAATCTTCTCCTGAGCGTGAAGTAACACACACTCGACGAACAGTGAGTGGCCGGGAACGTGTCACACCAGCCAAAGGCAACATAAACTTTGATAAAATTTCTGATTTACTGACCAAGCCCCCAGAGGTTGGTTACTTACGCAGCTACTCTTGCCTGCGAGTTCGCTTCTATTTGAAAAATGGGAAGCTTGTCACAAAAAGGTTCAAGTGCACAACTTCGGGCAAAAATGATGGACGTGCTCTAAAAAAGGTCCAAAGTTATGTTGATAGGGAGGAAGTATATAACTGGCTGAAAGAGCAGTCTGAGATTGTACCAAAGCAGAGGAAGAACTGGTTGAAGAGTAAGAATGAGGGTGTGAATGCTCTCTTACTCAAAGCTGAACTAGTAACACAAGGGATGGGAAGTTTACGATTACGATGTACACTGAAGAATGGCGTAACAAAGTCCAAGATTTATAGTGGAGAGAAAGATGACCCTAGGGTCAGACAAGAGGTACTTGACTTTCTCAGCAGCAGGATGTGTGAGGAGTGGTTGAAAGAAGAGAGAAAGTGGTTCTCTCTGGAGGATGTCAATGTTGGGGTAGCCACCAGAAACTACATAGATAGTATTTCATTTGATGTAAAAAAGAAGTGTATCAAAGTGGATCGGCGTGTGAGGCCCGTGAGTGGTGCAGACACCCTCTCAGTGTCAGTGGAGGCCAATCCCAACTGGGGGAAACTGCATCGATATGATGAAACCTACGAGCTCAAGGAAGGAAAGAGTCGTCCTGGGGAGAAGTTCATCGCAGTAACTATGATCCTACAGTGTGCATCCCTCACCAGCGAGTGTCGTAGTGACTGCGGGGTTTCACTAAAGTCAATCACTACTCATGGAAAGTTATGCAGTGGTTGCCAAATCAGTTTAGACTCTGGGAGAACTTGTGAAGGCTGCTTCATAACTGACAGTCCGCACTGGTACTCCAATGAGACCTTCTCCACTCTGTGTAATGCATGCTATCGTGCCAATGGACAACGCAAAACTCTTCGCCGCAAAGATCGTATCCACCATCCCCACCTCAAGTGTAAGTGGAAGCTCAAATTTGAACTTGACCAAAACCTCAAGACCTGGTTGGTGTACAAAGGGGCATCCAATGAGTTTTACCACAACAAAGAACCAGTTGGAGAGAGAAAGAGGCCGACGTGGGCTGAGCGCGATGTGTGGGATAAAGCTCGTATCCTGACTAATGCTACAGCCCATGAGATCTACCACTCCATGCAGAAGGAGATGCCACTCCTAGCCAGCGACCCCAAGAACTCTGCCCATGCTCTAGGTCAGATCACTCGTCGGTGTAAGAGTATTGACAAGAAATACCTACATCTTGCTATGAACTGGAAGAAGGATCCCAACCCCACATGTTCTGATTGGAGGAAGGCAGAAAAAGTCCTGGAGACTAATTTTGATAAAGTTCTTCACTTCCAGCGAGGTGATAAAATGAGGAACAGAGACTACCGGGTCATCATAGCCACAGACAACACTTTGCAGGCTCTTAGTGACTATGGGCAAGAGGTTATTGGTTATGACTCAAAACAGGAATTCATGAGTTCCTGTTTCAAGTGCAGCTTAATTACTTATGGTGATGAAACTGGCAAGGAACAGACAGCTGTAGTGGCCATATGCAATAGGGAGGCAGAAGACACTCATAACTTTATTTTTCAGATACTTGCAGCTAATATGCCTTGCAGAGACCCCAACTGTGAACATCCAAAGATGTTATACATATATAATGATGGAAATGGATTCTTCTGGGTAAGGCCATGCTCAATGAGCAATGGATTCAGACCTCTGGTGCAACATGAGAGCAAAGTTGAGATACGCAATGCAGTAAACCACATGTTCTGGCATTCCTCTCTCTATAACTATCATACTGTTGATGCCCTGAGATCATACATCAGTTCCACTGAACACCTACAGTTAATCAAAGGTCCACTGGAACTTGGATTTAAGTGCATGATGATGAGCTGGAACACTGATATGCGTAAGAAAATGGAGTTTGCCTACAAAGAGTTTATTTTTAACACTATACCTGACACTCTGATCAGCCGCCCCACCAAACACTCCTTCATACACTACCTGGACAAGTTTTGGTTTGATTGTTCTTGGAGTGACACATACACTGCCCAGGTGGGCTTCAAAGTAACTGATGGGTTTAGACGTAACACTTTACTCTGCCTTGAAAACATGGCTGAGAAGAGACCCAAGGAGGCTGAAGAACCAGACAGTAATGCTCGGAACAAGAGGATGTCACACTTTGCCGTAAAGATGCTAAACAAAATCCTCCGCAAAGGAATATATCAGGTCCAGAAATCAGAGGAGAAGTATGGTGTAATTGAACAGAGAGAGGAGGATATCTTAACCATCCAGAAAGGGTTCAGTATCTTTCAGAATCGGGGAGTAAAATGTCACCTGGGATGGGAAGAACATGGTTTTGTCTCGGTTAAAGCAACTGAGAATCCCAACCAGGAGGAGTTTCCCACCACTTCCCTTGATGATTCAGATGTACCCATCCTCTCAAGCCCTGTGCATGTTAAGAAGAGTGTGTACACCCAAGTTAAGCAGATCCAAGAACAGTATGGTAATGACCTCACAAGTATAGCTAATGCCGTTCTTCAACCTCTCAATGCCCTGGCTCTGGACCTCTACCGCCAAGAGATTTCACGGTACATATCCACTCAAGTAAGGAGCAACATCACACACCATGAACACATCTGCAATATTTACCTCAGAACATGCAGCTGTTTTGCATTCATTGATAACGGACAGATGGAGCTATGTAAGCATTTGTATGCTGCACTCATTATGATTAGGAACCTCAAGGATGTAGACAGTGTAGTTATTGAAGGAATGAGCTGGGCCCCAAGAGTACCAGTGGCTTTAAAATCTTTCATGAACTTCAGCCGAAATATGAATTTACCAGGATACATCATAAACAAAGTGGAATCATTGCAGGCTATGTCACGATGTGCTACTGAGCTTGACATGGAGAAAGCCAACAGAGGGGAAATTCTCAGTATTTTGCATGGTCCTTCTGGAACAACAGAAGCAAAGAACAGTGGATACCAAAAGTCTGGTATAGTGAGAAAGTATGCTCTAACAGACATGTCTGATCCTTACTGCCCCAACATAGAGTTTCCAAAAAGTCTAAGAAGTAGAAGAGGTGAAAAGGGTGTTAAGAGGGAAAGAAAACGTATGCTTGAAACGGATGACATTCCAGTAGAAGCATCTCAACTGGAAGAGAAGAAGATCCGGGTAGCCAATCCAGAAACAGAGTGTCGTGAATTTGGAGAACACAATGTATTCTATGTAACCCTTCCAGATGACGCACCTGAGGAACTTCATGATGTTGGAACCACAGAGGATGGAAGAGAAACTAGGGATGAGGAGAGCACAGAAAGTACACTTTACCACACAAAAAGTTTCCCTTCAATAGTTTGCGGAAGATGTATAGACGAGGGCAAGGGAAGCCCACAGTTGTGCTATTCACCAAAGGAACTACAGAGCCACATAGAAAGAGAACATCCAGAGAAAAATCTAGTATGTGCTTTTTGTTACTTTAATAATACTTACACCCGATATAGTACTATTAAGGAACTCAATGATCACCTGCTACAAGAACATTAGCAGGAATTACGGCTGAAGTCAAAGTACAAGAATATTTAGCTACAGCTTGGGAGCTGTATTGGATACCGGTTGAAATTTGAATAACATATGTGAATGGAAATTATGATTAAAACTACATGTACTGAATCTAAGAAAAGTTTGGAACCAAGATGCTCCTTGGTTTCATTTACTCTAAAAATATTTATTACAATATTTCTTATCAGTGAGCACAATCTGGACACAAAACGGCACTTCAAGCACAGTATCTGAGTGTACTAATTTCATAGGTGGACAATCGCACCTATATTTACTGATTTACATATAACTAAACACCTTATAATCTTGGGTGATCACAAGTGCAGATTGCAGTTTATATTTTGTTCTGGTCTTTAGTCTTGTGGATTTTTTATACAGTACTGTACTGTACAGTGTTTGCTTAAATCAGACTACCATCATTGAAACATATTTCACCCAGACTAAGGCCCCTTTCACATGGCATGGGTGATGCCTGCCTCCATGTTTATAATTTCAGACTTATTTGCGGATTGGGCTCGCAGGTGACCCAAGGGGCGCCTGCGAAGCATTTCACCCACGTGCATGCAGTGCCAGTGCTGAATGAAGTGTTACATTTAAAATGTGAAGTAACTTAATGTAGCCTGATTTTATTAAATATAATGCTCATTCATACTGACTAATAACCTAAAAGGCTTCAGTGATCAGAGTTATGAATGACTGTCCTAATCTGCGAGTAAATGTTATTGAGCTACAGAGACTGTGATGAAATACAGTGCAGTATGTTAACCCTTTAACGTTAGAAGTTCCTGGTTGAGTGCAAAGAGCACATCTGGGACCATTGAGAAACCGCCGTGCACTCCCTCTCTTTCTCACTTACCTCGTTCGTCTCTTGGTACTGCATGCACTTCTTTACCATCTTTACCACTGCACAACGAAACAGCTCAGCATCCCAAATTTATACTGTTTTGCTACAGAAGGTGAGTATTTTCTATTAACATAACTCTTATTTCATATACTGTATATGCAGGAGTACTCTTAGTATATTTAGTACCATCAATATTTTCTTTGTTATTTGGTAACCAAATCCCACAGAAGGGTCAACTTAGGTTCTTTTCAAAGAGGAATGATAGAGCTTTCTTATGGAGTCTTCATTTTTTGCTAGGTGCATAAAGAACACCAACTTATAAAAATGACGAATGATTGGTGAAAATGTGCAAATGTCAATGTTGCTTTGCAACATTTAAAACCATGTGGCTACCTGATGTGCAAGAGTAAATGAGTGATGTAAAAGGAAATACTGTACTGTACATAAATTGGTAATTTAAAATAAATATCAACTCTACAATTATTGTTGTGGTAAATAGAATTAGGCATTTGCCAGAGTGAAGCAATTCTAGTGGAGTTGCTATGCTGAAGTGGTCAATAAGCTCTTCCTTGTGTTGAATTTAATCATCTGGCACCACCATATATTAATATGTGCATACATATTTTATCAGAAGTGCTGCAAATTAATAATTTACAGATCCCTAGCCAAACACATAACAGTACATGTATTGGTTTCTGTTAACCTGCTCATATTATCGTACAATATGCATTAATACAGTTATTTAAGCATAAGGACTAGAAAATTGTTGGTCACACTTAGGAATTCTTGTATTGTGAAGAAAGGAATATGAACTCTCACACTAGAAAGGAGGGTGTGACATCTTCACCCAGGAGCTCTCTCATTTTCCTTCACTTGCGGCTGCCCCGAGAGTAGGCATTGTATTCTATACTGCATACAATATTGTAGTTCATTAATTTTTTTAATGTTATAGTCATGAGAATGAAGTTCAGTCTACCCTTCAGCTTGGTGACTTCGCTATTTTAACTTTGGCTAATGTCCGACACTTGCATATCACAAGAAAGATTTCAGACAAAAATGTCTTAATTAGGTTACCCAGTAATGCTAATTTGATTGTTATATTATCAACTGGTGAATAATTTGAAGTTAAATTGGTACGGTATTACTGTGATTATCTATAAAAATCTGTTGTTTTTGTGTTCTTTAGGAAAATGCTGTAGGTCAGAAGAAAGAAATCTTAGTCACTACATTAAAGTTGGGGGTTCTAAAGCAAGATAAAGTATCTGTGAGGACTCTGAATTTGTTCTGTATTGGAATAGTCAAGAGATGTAACGGATGTCTAAAAATACGGGGATGCAGATACAGTGTTAAATTTTTTGCCTTCTGCAGATGAAGATTTTGTATAAATACGGGTGATTTGCAGTTGCTGATGCAGGAATTTGTACCAGACATTGAAATGCGTGGGTGCGAACAAACTTTTTTTAAATAATGGATGCGTTTTTTGTTTTTTTTCCTGTGGATGCAGATTGTCAAAATGCAGATAATCTGCAGATGCGAACTTAATAATTTAATAAGAATGGATGAGGATATGAAATTTGTTATTTTGTGGATGCAGATATTCGGTGTATCTCTAGAATAACTAAGGCATTATCTAGAATGACATAATTAATGTGCAAGTTACCAGCAAACTATGAAAATCACTACTTCCTTCAATCTTAACTGTTTAAACAGTATCATCATAAAAATATTGATTTAGAATTACTAGCTTCCAGATCATGGGGAACATCTTTGTTCTTTTAACAACTTCATTCTGTAATACAGCACTGTATGGCATTATGCTACACGAGGTCACTCAGTTATGTAGATTGAAATTTTTATATGTAATGTACTGTACGGTATACATATTTTTAAGAAGTACTGTACAGTGTACTGTATACTTCACTTACAGTGGGTGTAAATTATTGGTATGGCCCACACCACCATAGGTATATACCAGAGGAAATAGACTTTAAGAGCTCACTGAATAATCATCAACACCCCTAGTACAAACATTGACAATTATGAATAAATCCTATATTCTGTGATGTTGGATGTCCTAGGATGTGATAATACTCTTCATAAAAAATAATCATATTAATTATAAGTTTATTACATACCTGTACAATATGACAATTTACAGTGAGGTTTAAAGAAAACTTAAGTGAAAATATATTCAACGGACACTTTCCCAGCTGCAGAGTCAGGAGGATAAAAACATATTCTTGTCAGTCAATATATCCAATGAATTAGGGTGATAACATCAGTTCAACATCCTGCCTGCTCTTATCTGGAAAGTCATCTAATTAAGACCACTTGCTGTGTCTGTGAATCACAATGAAAATGGCACAATAAATTTGTATCGATGACATTACACAAAAATATACATACTCTGAATAGTTAAAACTAAAGCAAAAGTTCAAGAACAGTAAGAATTCTGCTGAATGCTGGAGAAACTAGGTAAATTACAATAAAGAGAGTAATATTGTGTAGTATGCAAGAAATTATGTAAGATCATTTGAGGCACCCCAGCTGAAGTGAGGTAAGCAACAGGTCAGACAAAATGGAGTTTTTAAAATGCATCGAATAGTCCACTTCAACTTTTAACTTGTGATACAGTACATGCTGAAAGCCAAAGAATTGTGTTGGCAAGGACTATAATCCCAATTCAATGCTTGTTATTTTCACCTAAAATGCATGTAGCTAGAGACTCCAAGTTGGAGTGAAAGTATTGACCAGGAGAGGTGCTTCAACCATTCACCAAGCAATGTTATGTTTCGTCATCAGCTGTCGGCCAAGTAGTGTGCAGCAATAAACCTTTAAATCAGTTCTCCCCCATCCATGTTATCAGCTGTTGGGAGTTGGTAGGGAGGTATCAGCCACTGGCAAGTTGTACCGCACTTCCGCTCTAAAGTGGGAGTAAGGCGCGACTACCTGGTTGGTGGAGTAATGCCAACTTCAAGTGCTGCTGATTAGTTTATAATGTTTGTGCATGTTGCTTCCTTCACTTCAGCAGGGAGGGGCCTCATTTATGGAGTTCACCACAAAAAAAAATTGGAAATTATATTAGAAGCAATGTAAATACTGCTACAAAAATCACATATTTTAAGTGAGCAAAGTATTTAGGGATCAGTAGATCCAAGTGTAAAACTTAAATTTTAATCAGCTTTGAAAAAGATCCCTGATGGCCTATGTTCAATTGTAAAATCTACTATTAACATTATGAACAATGATTTCCTAGCACATCTTAAAGCCTGGTCAGGTCTCCATTCCACATGTGTAGTCACTTCCATGACAGGCTGTCTGAACTCTCATTAGGTAGGTGGAAAGTAAACAAGATTAGAATATGTTTGGAATGGCTTCTGTCACCTTTCAGGTTTTGTTCTGCTCTTTGATGAGGGCGCTGAGTGTACAATAATCCTAGTACACTGATGACGAGCAAATGAAAAGGGAGTATAATTATAAAGGCAGCATTTTGATGGTTGCAGAGAGGCCTAGGATAAAGATTTTGATGTTTGTATTCCTATTGGCAATGCTTTCCATGGTAAAAAGAGAAAATAGTTCTACATTATACAAAAGACAAATAATGCTTTTAACTGTTAAAGTCAACCTACTGACAGCACTGAAACCGAGTGTGTGTGTGTTCCATGCATGTTATATCACAGGACTTTGTCAACAGTTTATAACAGTGACAATGAATTGGGCTCATACCTTTGCAAACCAGTCTGGTATAAACTAATCAGTGCCCAATTATGTAATTTTCATCAATCATCATGAGCATTAACCATCCCCAAGACTGAGTGACAATCACAAATTTGTACTTCCCTACTTCACATATATTACAAAATTCAATGTACAGATTTTTTCTACACTTAAAACAAGCAAGTGAATTCAACCTTGATCCAGTGTTCCATAGTACAACTGTCTGCCTAATTAACTTGCTTAAAGTCTCATGAATAGACCTCAATTTTATGTGATGTGTGAGTCCCCTCTAATACAAATGTAGACCATATAAGATTTTTAAATGCCAAGGGTACCATACTAGGAAACTGCAACTGAAATTATTAATACAAATCCCAACTTCCCCATTTTATCATTACATTCTGATGATTCAGTAAGTAAATCTACAAGTGCTGAGTAATGCCAACAACACTTGGTGATTAAGAAGGGTATTGTCATAAAAGTGAAGTCACCACCATAAACGCAATGCCTCTATCCATGCACCTTGGTAAATCCACTAATTGAGACACGCACCAGTAAGATTGGGGGGACTATAATAATTATGAAAATAAATACTACTTGAAGAAAAAAATTAAATGAAAATGACGGACTACCATGTATAAATTCAAAGAATTGGTTTGCACATTTCTTCCATACTTCTGAGGTTATAGTGCCAGTGTTCTCTGCTCGCTAAGTTCTCTCAAAACAAAACTATCTTGCTCCATTCCTACACACCAAAGTGCCTGGTCAATGCATGGGAGAAATAATGACCTTCAATTGATTTCTCATTCCAGGACATTGAAGATAGTCATAAGTGAGACACAGAAGGGAAGGGACAGTGGGACAAGCTTAAAAAAAATAAAATAAGCATCTAAGTATATCGTAGGATTTTGAGTGGAATTAAACTGTTTCATCGTTTTCATGGTGTGAAGATATTCTATCTCACTGTAATGCTGAGACAGTCAAAGGGTCTAAATGAGCTGGGATTGGAACACCCCTTTATATTATAATGTGAAGGAGACCAGTGCTAAGGAAACCCTCCATTATAACGTAGGGTCATGGGGGTCCAAGAAGTATTCAGTAGTGACAGGACAACAGGCAAAGTGGCCCACATCTCTGTCCTTGTCCTGGCGCAGCTGCTCCAGGGTTGCTTTAATCTCGTGTGACTCAGGATTCTCTGGGTTCTGACAGTAGTCTGAAATGCAGCAAAAATTAGAAGGAAGAAAAAAAATATATATATTTATTTATATTGCATGTGTAGTACAGATGGGAACCTGGGCTATTGATACATCTGTGGCTTCATTATCATGGTCAAACTTTCATGTACTTAGGCCAGCTGAAAAAGGAAACATCATATAACATTTATAGGATAAAATCACTGTGACTGTCATTTCATCGACTCAAGTATTATGCTATCCCAACATTATGTGCATTCACAGTGAAGACCAGAAGCGATATAACAGATACTTATACACTAGTCACACTTCATACTGGACGAATAATCCACGCCACGTCTATATTATTCATCGTTCAGAAGAAATCCCAGCTGTAAAATATCTACCCTAGACTGTTTATGCAACTTTATGCACATCATGGGATACGGCATTGGGCCTGCCATGATCTTCCAAATACATACTTGTATGTGTAACTAGTATCCAGACTCACCAAGACAAGCTATGTGTGTAGTGAGCATCTTGGCAACAGCAATACGGACATTTGGCACCCGATCAGAAGCAAGGGTGAGGAGAGGGGGCAGGAAGAGGCGGCACCATTGGGGAAGGGGCAGGGAACGTTCTGCCACCAACTGCCCACACAGGAAGGCATAGGACTGTCGATGAGACCAAGTGGAAGCCAAAGCAAACTTGTCCCGTAGCTGTCGACTCAATGCTTCCACGTACTGGTAGTCCCCCTCTGACCCCAACTGATGCACTAGCTGACAAACCTGTTACAGAGAATACAAACTTTTACAAACACAATATGAGCCTAATAGGACTAATATCTTGGAACTTGGATGTCTATGGAAGGCTGTATTTAAACTATTGGGAGTCCCTTAAAAAATGGGAAATCAGGTATTGATGACAACAGTTAGAGATTTGCATTATAACTAATGACACCCATAAAAGTGTGACACAAAAACAATATTCCATTATTTATTTAGGCAACCAGTTCAGGCATACATTATAATATACACCATTAAAACTGGTACCACACTTTCTTTCATGGGACCAGTCATGACACAAACCACATTTGCATTGGTTTTAACTGTGGGGAAAGTTGACCTACCTCAAAGGGAACACCCAACTCTCTACCCCAAGGAGATCAGATGACAGGACTAATGAAACCAATCTAAAAGAAATTTTGTCTCCCGTAATGATCATCTCCCCTCTGATCTCATACCTCCCTCAAAATATTCCAATATTCTCTCTCAATATTTCCACCAAACATCCACTTCGCTAATCATGTCCCTCATTCATCCAAGACCCATATAGCCTACAATACAGTGTTACAAAATCTGTATGTCAGGGTCTTGAAAAAACTGTCAGAATAAAATATCTCATAATACCTCCACACAGGTTTCTTGTCTGACCTGTCATCACAAATGTAAATGGATGAAAGAAATGCAAACAGTGAACAAGATCTGGGAGAGAAATTGTAACCATCTCTTTAAGCTTCTTTTATGTTTTTCAACATTTAACACTAAATTTACCAGTTTGTAAGACTACGTAAATGCAATACATCATCATTAGGTTTGTTGTTTTGCAGTCACAGTCCCTTGGTAGACCATTCATTGCAGTACTTCCAGAATAATGACCTCTCTTTCCATATAGCCTGTGTAAGAATTCCTGTGGCCAACTGTACATATAACCTTTAAGGGGAGATTCTCTAGTTGGTAAATTGGTAGGCTACCGATTCCTCCAAATTATACCAGGAAACGGACACATTCAATGGTATACTAATGGGGGATCTATTCTGTGGCATACTTTGGAGGAATTAAGAGATTTTCCAATTTGCCAACAAAATAATCTCCCCTTAATTAAGTTTGCAATGGCTTGATTGGGGTCACTCTGTACATAAATGTGTATAATACTAACCACAGTGAAGCAGGTGTGTCTGATATGGACTACTTTGTCAGCCATCAGAGCGAGAGCAATGGGTGCGAGGAAAGTCTGACAGTCTTGGGGTGAGAAAAGGTCCACAATGCCCACCAGTTGAGTTGCTAACTCTAGTCTGAAGCGCCAGTTTTTCTCATTGTCCGTGCGGAGAAATTCATCCATGCGTGGCAGATAGTCTCGGCGGTGGTGTGGTCGCAGCAACCGTAGGAAGTGGGCCAGATGCTTCAGGACCCCAATCCTCACCTCATCCAGATCCTTTATAAATCCATTGAACACTGGTACCAAGTCACTTTGGGCAATCTCTTCTCCAAGGATAACTGCCAGTTCATGGATGCTGAAGGCCAATGTCCGCCGCACCTTCCACTGAGCAGTGTGAATGAGGGGACCAGCTGTTAGCTTTTCCTAACTTTTTATATTTTTACAGTCAAATAAGTTTTGACTCTACCTGTCCTTTTCTAAGCTATCCTGTACTTCACATTATAAAAGAAAAACTTTTATGTACTATTTATTCATTCATATCTATGGTATGTATGTCAATGCAACTATGCAGATTACAGTTTAAGACACCTGTATCTTCAGGGCTTAATATTTGGCAGATAAGTCCTTACTATTGTCTTTTTATTGTACTATATACTTGGTGATTGCTTTCTGTGTAATGGAACTGGTACTAAAATGTGTTCTCTGCACTGGCACTACAGAAAAGGGAAATGGGTTATTGATGATGATGATGATGACTACAACATGTACTGTAATAATCCACTATTATACACAAACCAACACAAATCCAGGGTTGGAACTCACATGCATGTCCCCTGCCAGAGTTTCGTAAGTGTCCTTCAAGACAGGCCAGTTGTGTCGTCCAAGGGTGAGGGCAACAGCTGGGAGGGAGTAGGCACAGTGTCGGGTGAGCTCGTTGTCCACTGTTTCAGCTCGTGCTGGGTCCGTCATACTGATGTAGTGTTCCAACAAAATCTGACAAGAAAAGGTATTATTCTCTCTAGGTATGATTATAAAAATTTTATTGCATGTTACAACCTGTTGATAGCAGTATTAAGAAGAGAGCCAATGCACCTCTCCTTTACATTAAGTGTAAACATCTAGTACAGTAACACAAAATGTTTTATCATAAAGAAATATCCTTTGTATGTTATTAATGACTATTAGCTCACCTTAGGCACAATGTCTTGGTTGAATTCGACAGAAGGTGCCCAGTAACCTATATCAGAATGGTCGGGTGTCCCTGTAGATGCACACTCTCCAATACCTCCACCACTGCCTGGCAGCATCACAGTGTATGGGTCTCCTATCCTTTGTGTGAGCAAGGAAGGCAGGCGAACCAACCCTGTTCTTGAATTGTTGTTATTGTTGTTGTTATTGTTATTATTATTATTATTGTTTTGTAGGGGGTTGACCATATAGTCACTGGGAGAGACAACATCCATCTCCCTCTTCTTTATCTCAATAACATCGCCTCCACACATGGTAACACGAGCCTGGGTAAGATGTGAAGCCAGGATGGAAGGCTGAGCTTCACTTCTTTGCTGGACGGACATAACAGAGGCAGCACACACTTGGGCATATGTGGCCACTGGTGGTGGTGGTGGTGGTGGTGGCGGCGGCTGCGGCGGTTGCTGCTGCTGCTGCTGCTGCTGTTGTTGCTGCTGCTGCTGCTGCTGCTGCTGCTGGTGTTGTTGTTGTTGTTGTTGTTGTTGCTGCTGCTGTTCCTGTGGGCTCCTTACCCTCACCACATCCGAACTCTGATGAAATGATAACATCAGTATATGTGCTAATAATTATATTAAGCTACTTTTTTTTCAATAAAAATGATAATAGTTTGTACTTTTGCAGACTATGTGTGCATGTTTCTATAGTTTTATAGTAGGTTTGTCTAAATTTAGATTCAGAGGAAGCACTTACAAATTCATTAGCATTACACAGAATGGGGTGGAAAGTAAAACAGAAAATAAGAACAAGGGTAGGAAACAGGAAAAGACAGAAACACAACGTATGGGTAAAACACTGGCTCACACATCAAACAACTACTTACATTTCCTTCACTTTCACTCTCTGCCAGACTGCCACTATTACTGCGTCCTTCACCCTCCTGCTCTTCTTCATCTTCAGCAGTTGACAAACTCCTTAATGTGTTGTTTAAAGATGCAGCAAGTGCTTCAAAGTCCTCCTGATAATTAAAAAAACAGATGATGTAAAACTATACATCCATAACTTTTATATTGTGTATGAAGGAGAAGAAATAAGGAAAACATAAGAGAGCTTCAGAGAGCTCTTCTGACTGCTGAGGAGCTTTCAGGAGTGAGCAATGTGGAAACAATATTAATTGATTGAAGAAATCAAACTATGGCATGTTACAGATCCCATACCCTCATACATACTACTTAGCATGAAAATAAATTACTGAATATTTGAATAAAAAATTAAATTATGCAATAAAACCCCTATAACATATTACACCACACACAAGCAGTAAAAACAAATTTCGTATAAGACTACATAAATTAAAAGATCAATTCATTTTCTTCCTGCAATTCTTTAGCTAACACTTCATCTCAGTTGGTGACTAACCTCAATAGTTGTTGTGGTGTTGGTTCCTGTCTTGGGCTTATCCTGAGCAGGAGAACTGAGGGTGATACTGGGAGATGCAGCCACAGTCAGGTTCACTTGGCTCTGGTAGGTGTCGTTATTCTCCTGGACTTTGGCCTTGACGCATACATTGGTAGTCTGTCCCACAATGTCAATGTCCACCTCTATCTTGGGTATGGGCAGCTCCACAGGCATGATAGGGGTGCGCCAATAGTTGAAAGTGTTAAAGGCTGGGTTATTGTCCAGGTGTACGTGTAGGTGTCCCTCCGTACCAGACACTGTTAGCTGATTACCCTGAGGTTGACTGCCACCGATATCAATGGTGCTGGAAAAATTGCATCTGTTGCTGCTATTGGTGGGAGGCACAGAGGTGGTGGTGGTATTGGTGTTGGTGGTAGTAGTGGGTGTAAATGACTCTGCACTTGAACTGTTTTGATTGTGGGTATCACATGAGTCAGTTTGAGGGACATTTTGTGGTAAGGGACCTTCAGATGGCCCACTGTCTGTGCTATCTAGGGTGGTGTTGGTATCATATTCAGAGGTTATGGTATCACCTTGAGTTTGACTTTCAGATCCTGAGACTATGGACATGAGGTATGCTGTTGCTCTCCTCTCTTCTGCACTGGTTGAATAGTAGGGGTCGGTAGCATCCCAACCTTCACCCTCCTCAACCTCCATTGGCTCTACTGTTCCCACCACATCCACAGTATTCTCCTTCCCCACTCTGTCCTCCATTTCACTTAGTTCTCCTATCCTCCTGTTGGTGTATTCTTGTGTTGGTGTCTCCTGTCTACTAAATTCTTCATTCTTGTTGCTATAAGTATCCTGGCCCCCTCCCTCTTCTCCTCCACCTCCACCCCCACCAGTGTCTGACACCACCACAGTGTCTGCATTCAACCTGGAAAAATAATATAGGATCATACATAGAGTTAAATATACAAACTGCACTTATATAAAAGGCATACATATATAAAAAATAGCAGTTGGACTCTCAGCTCTCCGGCCATTCCAGATTGCTTGGAATGCTTCAAGCCGAAAACGAGAAGATATGCTAGATTTGCTATAAACTGACCATAGGACATGTCAGTACGGAAACAGAAATATCAGTGTACTGTACATAGGGTGTAGCAGACGGCAGTAAATAGGTATCTACCATATATGTAAATGAGGTAAATGCATGGGTGAACTGAGTACATAGGCAAAGGGAGGAAACATGAGAAGGTGTATAGATAGACAAGAGAGAGGGAGGGAAAGAGAGAAGGGAGGGGAAGGGGAAGGGAAAGGATTTATCTGGTGGGCAGCAGCTGTTCCGGGACAGGATGCTGTTCTCACATCACCTAAACATACCACTCCCTACTTCCCTCTCTACTTTCCTCCATCTTTTCCTCTTACATATACTCATACTTTCCTTCTTAAACTACCAAACTAATCACCCCCTCTCTTTATCACATTCTTTCTCTCTCATGTGTGCTGTCAAATACACACAATCTTTTAACCCTCTAAACCCATTTCTTACATCTTTTCCAGGTATTTGCTTCCATACTTCATTTTAATCAGAATGGGAAACTTTACCAGGTTTTACTACTGAAACTAATGGATTCCCAAAACATGGTTAATATAATGCTCATTTGGGTCATCAGTCTGTTTTTAGTCATGGTTATAGTAAGGTACTCATCTCTTGCTCATAATACCAATACACCCTCCCTTTTTCCTATCATACCCATCTTACTACCACCCCAGACAAACAGGGCACTCCCCCCTCCTTTCATTACACTCTCTTTTTCTCCCTGTCATACCCAGCCCCACCTTCTTTCCTCCTTCCCCAGTCCTATAATAGCCATACCCATACCTTCCCTCCCTCTTCCTTCCCTAATCCTCACCATACCTATACCCTCCCCTCCTTCCTTCCCAACACCCTGAGTGACAAAACAAGAGAGCAGCACGTGCCCTTCACCCCTCCCCACCTGCCCTACCCCTCCATGCTTCCTTCCTCACCTGCCCTCCCCCTCCCTCCCTACCTACCTACCTACCACCCCAGCTGCCCTCCCAGTCTGCTACCCATCTCTCCCTACATCACTCTCTCTCTCTCTCTCTCTCTTGCTATTCAACTCCTCCTTTCCCTCTATAACCACTCCCCCCATATCCTTCTCTCATTCACTTCCTCTTCATTCTTCCCTCTCATCCATATTCCTTTCTTTTTCTATGCTCATCATTTTGTTTTTCTCATTCCCATCTCTTTCTCTTCATGTATTTTCATCTTCATCCTGTCTTTATTTTCCTATCTCTTATCTTTATAATGAACTTTCTCTTAAACCTTTCTTTTCCTTTCCAATCCTATATGGTTTTACAAACTTGTTGTTACCTTCTTTCTGCCCTTTTTCCTACATTCTACTTCATACAATTTTTCCTTATCATCCCTCTTTCTCATCCTCCTTTTCCCTCAATCATAGGTTCTGTTTTTATTTCATTATTATGTTTCTGGTATATACATTTCCAATGCTTTCCTTCTCCACCCGTTCATTCATTACTTCTCTTTTTCACTTATGTATGCTTATTCCTTGCTACAGTTTTAATCTTTCTATTTCATCTTCATTCTACACTGGTTTCCCAATCTCTCTTCTCTCACTCCCTTCATTCCATTTATTCTACTTCCTCCTCCCATCCTTCTTCCTTTACTTACTGTTATGTTATCCCTTCTCCCCCTATACCCACCCCCTCTAGACAGCTGCACAGTGGAAGGGGGGAGAGGGGGTAGAACAGCTGGCCTCCCTTCGCGGTCACTACCCCTCCCCCCCATACTATTTACCTCACCTTCCCTACCCCTCCACTTCCCAACTCCCTCCTCTTTTACTATTTCAAAAGGTCTAGCTAATACCCATCTACAATACTAATCTGCCTGCAGTCCTTCATCTTCAATAAACTTTACTAACTTTTCCATTTGTTTTTTACTCTCTTGTACCTCTTTCAAATGTCTAACTTCTCACCTTTTCCAATATCCCCCTTCAAATATTCTCTCTCCTTCCCCACTAATTATATTTTCTTTAATATCCCATGCTTTCCTCCCTACTTCACTTTTCATAACTCATATATATGGATATAATCTCACCAACTAAACCACTGTTGCCTCACCAAGTGCTTCTTGAAGGATAACATGAAGGACAACCATTGAACAAACGCATTCACCATACAACATTACAATATCCAGCAGGCAAACTAATAATCATCTCTAGTGCTTCAGTTCATAAGCCTGTGAAGCTTACAGTACAATATGTGGTTCAAGAGTTAGTGGATAAGGTGACAGCACTTCTGTCCGTGACTGTACAGCTATAGCAGAGAAGGGGAGCAAAAGAGAAAGAGAGAGAGAGAGGAAGGGGGGGGGGGGAGAAACAGATGTAGGGAGGGAGGGAAACACGTGCCCAGACCTTTACCTCCCCTCCCCTTCCCTTTCCTTTCCTTATCTCAGCCACATCCGCCCCTCACACCCAAGGGCAACAACTGGTCCCTACCCCCTCCCTAAAATATCCTACCCTGGCCCACTCTACCCCTCTCTGAAACCTTGTTCTCTCTCTCCTTTCCTCAATGTTTCACAGTCTCTCCCTTCTTTATCCTATATACTAGCTTTAATTCCAGCCCCCCACCCATGCGAAACACTTCGTTTTTCCTTCTTCGTAAACAGTTTCAGGTTAGCATCTCATTACAGCGATATGAAAAACATGAACGTGTACATACAGAGTTTAAAGAAACCTATACACATATAGGCACAAAATAGCCAAGCAATAACATTTAAAATTAAAAATAGTAATCACACACCAGACAGACAAGAGAGAGACAGACAGACAAGGGCCAACGAAAGGTACCACATGGGCCAGACAGGCAGCCATACAAAGGAGGGTTGGAGGGTGAAGGGGGGTGAGGTTGGAGAAGGGGTAGTATGGGAGGGGAGCTAGGAAGGAGACTAGATAGAGAAATGGAAAGCCTGGGAAAGGAGGGGATGCAAAAGAGCTAGATTGCAAAGGGAACAAAGGAGGGAGATAACTTGAAAGGGGAAGGCTAGGTAATGTAAAGGGGTGATTGCTAGGTATATCTGAAGACCTAGAAAGTAGAATAATAGGGGAGAACTAGAAAATGCTTGAAAAGTGGAAAGGGAGCAGGGGATATGGGAGAGGGAGCAGAGGAAGGGAAGGGAATTACGGGGAAAGGGAGGGGGGTGGAAGGGAAGAGGAATGACAAAGGTATGAGAGAATAGAATGGGAGGAGGATATGGTGGTGTTGAAGGGAAGCAGAGCTGGGGTATGGAAAGGGGAATGGAAAATAAGGTATGAGATGGGAAGGTTAGGGAAGGAGGGTGGGTGTGGTGGGAAGGGAAGGAGGGTGGTAGTGTGGTGGGAAGAGGAGACCAACCACCGTTCCACTGACTGCCTTCACTTCCTCTCACCTTCCCACCCCTCTACACCCTCACATCCTTCCCTACACAAACCCTCACTTACTCACCTACATTCTCATCTCATTCACTCCCATTCACACATACACATCTATGCTCATATTCACATATCTACACACAACTTTACAAGGAATAGCCATTAAGATGGTTGTGTTGTGAATATTTTGAATATATCACTACGACACATGAATTTTCTTATGAATCGAGTGTGTGCGTGCACAGGGAGAAAGTAAAAAGAGACTTACTCATGTCGTGGTGCAGCCTGGGGCAATGGGGTACCTATGACCAATACCCCTTCCTCATTGTAGTGTAGGCCTGTCACGCTGGGGTCGGCAAAGGTAGAGATGAAGGGACCCAAGTTCTGGAAGGCAGCCACACGCACCCATCTGTGGAAAGGGCACCATCATTTAGTAGTTGTTTTTTAAGACATTTATCAAGCAAGAATGTGTTAAGTCTTCCATTACTTGCTGATGTCATTCTTATCTACACCTCAAGATATAACGACAGGCAAAATAGCTACACCAATTAAGAAATATCTATTCAACTCATCCATGTCTCAACCTTTGAAAACATAAATAATAACTAGCATAATGCTTTTGTCGTTGGGAACAAATGATTAAAATTGGGGAGAGATATAGATCTAAATCTGGATCCAGATATTTAGCTATATAATTTTTTCTATATTCCTTGACAGAGGTAACAAGGGTAATAAACGGATTCCTGTGTTCATAGACTTTCACAACCTGGTGAGGTAATTTGTAGTCGGTGAATGCACTTCAGTATTTGGTTGTTATAAAGCCATCCAATACTGCATTTAGATATAAAAAATTATGACATATATGATCAGCCACCAATAAGACTATAACAACATATGGTTCATAGACTGACCTGCTCTGATCAGTGAGGAGTGAAACAAAAACTGGTGAGAGGTTGTCTTTCCTGGTGTGAAGTGAACAGGCACATGATACCCCCATGTAGACTTCTGCACATGCCTTCCTCACACCCCACACACCATCCTCACAAAGGTTCACAAACTTGGTGACCTGCAACACAATAGTATCATTAGTAAAAGTAACATCATTTAACACTATATTTTTTGGCATCATATATAGATAATCATAGCCAGATTAATTGGAAGATAGGGAGATAGAAATATAGATGCATAAAGACAAAGGTTTTAAGAGCTGACTGCAGTATTTAATATAATCACCTTTACAATTATTTCATATATAGAAATTATGTGCACTCAATACTCATTATTATATTATGACTATCATTTCAATTATTAGGTCTGCTTTTACTGTATTATTATGAACATTAACTTCAAGTATTATCAGAGTCAATGCAAAAAAGCTCCCTATTGTCATTCCAATATTTTCCTCATCCACCCAAACCTCCATTTCTTCATCACCCAACTGTTTCTCCCTCCTGCTTCCTCATTTATTTTGCCTTTACCAAACATTCCTACTCCCCTTGCCTCCCTCTCCACCAGCACCTACTAGTCACCATCCCTATTTTCCCAGCTCACCCCCTTCCTGTCCAACCCCAAGCCCAGTCCACCATATTTTTCCCAGCACCACCACACCCTACCTCTACACCGCTGCCTCCATCCATATCATCATCCATTTCTGTATCATTTTCCCTCTCCACTTCCCAACTCCTTCCCCCTCCCCTCCCCTCCCCTACCTCTATCCACCACCACCATCCCTCCCCCACCTACTCCACCGGGTCATTCTTCACAATCTCTCAACCAATCTTGGCTAAGAGATGGGTCGAGATGAGGGAGGGACTCAGAAGCAGGAGAGGAGGAGGAGGAAAAGGAGAAGGGAGAGAAAAATAAGAATAAAATAAATAATGGAGAGGTGCCAAGGGTAGGTAGGAGGTTAAGTACAAAGTTACAAATTGATCATCCGACTGACTGACTACTCATGATTAAACAACATTCTAAGGAACAGGAAAAAAGTAACAACAAGATATACCAAGGAGTAGCAGAGGCATGAGACAAGCCAGGGTAGGATAAGGTCTGGTAGGGGGAGAGAAGACAGATGAGAGTAGGAGGAGGGGGAGTCTTATGGGGAACCGAGACTGGTGGGGAGAAGAAAAAGAGACATGGGGAAGAAAGAGAAGTGAGAGAAGAGAAACATAGGGAAGAGAGAAGAAAGAAAACAGAGATGAGAGGGAGGGAAAGATGAGATGAGAGAGAGGGAGGGAGGAGAGATGAGAGGGAGGGAGGGAGGGAGGAGAGATGAGAGGGAGGGAGGGAGGGAGGAAAGATGAGAGGGAGGAGAGATGAGAGGGAGGGAGGGAGGGAGGAGAGATGAGAGGGAGGGAGGGAGGGAGGAGAGATGAGAGGGAGGGAGGGAGGGAGGAGAGATGAGAGGGAGGGAGAGGAGAGATGAGAGGGAGGGAGGGAGGGAGATGAGAGATGAGAGAGAGGGAGGGAGGGAGAGGAGAGATGAGAGAGAGGGAGGGAGGGAGGAGAGATGAGAGAGAGGGAGGAGAGGGAGGGAGGGAGAAGAGATGAGAGGGAGGGATGCAAGGTGAGGCTGTATGATAGTGCCTGGCTGGCCCTCCATTACAATATAACTGCCGCGAGGTAAACACAGACCAGGGGGGTGGGGGGAGGGGGATGATGCACCAGTGGGGGAGGGGGGGGAGTGAACGATGGATGGGGGGAGGGGGGATGGAAAGACAGCACTGAGAAAAGGAGACACAGAAAAGAGTGAAAGAAGTAAAGATAGAATGAAGTGAGGGAATGAAAATATTGAAAGGAGGGTGGGTGGGCGGGGTTAGGGAGTTGTAATAAAAATGGAATGAGTTGAAACAGAATGGAATGAGTTGAAACAGAATGGAAGGAGACAGGAAAGAAATCTTGAGGCATGACATTATAGCAACGACTGGGTATTACTCTGAATGAAGAGAGGAAGATATTTCAAAAGGCAAATTGTCAACATAAACACAAAGGGACAGATTGGAATATCAAGTGAATGGTTGAAGGGTAAGAAGGAAGGAAGGAAGGAATGAATGCAGACAAGGATTGAGGTTGAGGGTGGGTTTACAAGGAAGGAATGGTGCTGAGAGAAGGATGAGTGAGGAGGAGGAAGAAGAGGAGAGGAGGAGGCTTGGGTCAACACAGATAAGAGGGCCCCATAAGGCACAGATATCCCACACTACTTTCCTATCCTTCCCCTTCTCCTCCTCCTCTCACACTATTTTCCTGTCACCCTCCTCCACCCCCTCCCTTTCTCCATCCACTATCTGTACCTCCTCCTACAACCACTTTTAACTCTACTACCACTTTGACTACTACCAATACCTTCACAACAACAACAACTAACACTAACTTCATTACAGCTACGACCTCCACCCACTCACTGTCAAACTATCACCTCTTCAGTCATTCACTACTATTACTATTACTATTCTCTCTCTCTCTCTCTCTCTCTCTCTCTCTCTCTCTCTCTCTCTCTCTCAATAATTAAAAGCTACCATTATCTTACGTAATTTTACACGACTATGCTTGAGCTTAACTTGACATCCTTGATCCTCAGCTTTCCCGAATCTCTTCCAATCCTTCGTCCCCAAAGTTTTAACACTCAATCTGATTTACCTCTCTCACCCTATCTCACTTAAGCGGTGGGTGGGTGGATGGATGGTGGGTGGAAGGAATAAATGGCCGAACAATTGATGAATGGATTGGCATATGGACGTGAATGAAGGAGTGGGTGTATGAAACATGGATGAATGAATGAGTGTAAAATGTAAAAGTGGATCATAAATTTCAATGAAAATACTTGGAAGGGGAAGGTACACGACACATGAAAAGGGGTGTCATGAAGGGGAAAAGGGGTGTTAGGAAGGGGAAAAGGAGTATCAGTAAGGGGAAAAGGAGTATCAGTAAGGGGAAAAGGGGTGTTAGGAAGGGGAAAAGGGGTGTTAGGAAGGGGAAAAGGGGTGTTAGGAAGGGGAAAAGGGGTGTCAGGAATGGGGAAAAGGGGTGTCAGGAAGGGGAAAAGGGTGCTAGGAAGGGGGAAAAGAGTATCAGTAAGGGGAAAAGGGGTGTCAGGAAGGGGAAAAGGTGTGCTAGGAAGGGGAAAAGGAGTATCAGTAAGGGGAAGGAAGAAAAGTTAGGGAGAGTGAATGGGGAGGAGGGGGGAGGGAGGGGGTGTTGATGGAGTGGTAAAACAAGAGGGATGGATGACATGATGAGAATATGTTGGTGGGGAGGTAAAGGGAAGGATGATGATGATGATGATGTGGTGTTAAGGGGGAAGGGACAGAATGCAAGTGTACTAGCTACTTGGAGGGGGGGAAAAGGGGGAGGGAAAGAGGAAGAATGAGGGGGAGGGAAAAGAGAGGAAGGAGGGATAGGGAAAAGAAAGGAAGGAGGAGGGGGAGGGAAAAGAGAGGAAGAATGAGGGGGAGGGAAAAGAGAGGAAGAAGGAAGGGGAGGGAAAAGGGAGGGAGGGGGAGGGGGAGGAAAAAGGGAGGGAAAAGAGAGGAAGGAGGAAGGGGAGGGAAAAGAGAGGAAGAATGAGGGGGAGGGAAAAGAGAGGAAGGAGGAGGGGGAGGGAAAAGAGAGGAAGAAGGAGGGGGAGGGAAAAGAGAGGAAGAAGGAGGGGGAGGGAAAAGAGAGGAAGAAGGAAGGGGAGGGAAAAGAGAGGAAGAAGGAAGGGGAGGGAAAAGAGAGGAAGGAAGGGGAGGGAAAAGAGAGGAAGAAGGAGGGGTAGGGGGAGGGAAAAGAGAGGAAGAAGGAGGGGTAGGGAAAAGAGAGGAAGAAGGAGGGGGAGGGAAAAGAGAGGAAGAATGAGGGGGAAGGAAAAGAGAGGAAGGAGGAGGGGGAGGGAAAAGAGAGGAAGAAGGAGGGGGAGGGAAAAGAGAGGAAGGAGAGGTAGGGAAAAGAGAGGAAGAAGAGGGGTAGGGAAAAGAGAGGAAGAAGAGGGGTAGGGAAAAGAGAGGAAGAAGGAGAGAGGGAAAAGGGAAGGAGGGGGAGGGAAAAGGGAGGAGGAAGGAGGGGGAAAAAGGAGGAAGGAGGAAGGAGGGGGAAAAAGGAGGAAGGAGGAGGGGGAGGGAAAAGAGAGGAAGAAGGAGGGGTAGGGAAAAGAGAGGAAGAAGGAGGGGAAGGGAAAAGGGAGGAAGGAGGAGGCGGAGGAGGGAGGGAATGAGTAAAATATAAAAAAACATGCAGGAAGGAAGGAGTGGAAGGAGAAGGAACGAAGAGAAATGAAAGAAAGGGGAGCATAACAAGGGGAAAGGAAGAGTAGAAGAAAATAGAGGTAGGTAAAAGGAGGGGAGATAAAAGGAGGTACGAGGTGAAAAAAAAAAATCACAATACAAATAAATGACTAATACGAACAGAGATAAATCTAGGAAGTGACAAAATGGTGGATGATGAAAAGAGCTGGAAAGAAACCGGTGAGAGAGAGAGAGAGAGAGAGAGAGGATGAAACTGGTGTGAGAGTGGAGATGGAGAACAGTGAGCAGCTCCGAGTGAGAGGGGATGGGAAGAGTCAGAGGAGAGAGAACGTGAGGGGAAACAGAAAGGGAAGTGAGTAAAAGGTGAGGGGGAGTGGGCTGCACATTTCCGAGAGAGAGAGAGAGAGAGAGAGAGAGAGAGAGAGAGAGAGAGAGAGAGAGAGAGAGAGAGAGAGAGAGAGAGAGAGAGAGAGAGAGAGGCCAGGATGTGTATAAGATCAATACAACCACTTGAATGTACACACACGCACGCACATACGCCGAAACACACATACACACACAAACACACGCAAACGCACACGCTCTCACACGCAAACACACACACACACATACACATGCGCACTCTCCCCCCCCCTTTCTCCCGCGCTCTCTACAACACTCCCCCTTTGCATAGGCCTACTCCCCCCCCCAACCAATCTCACGCCTGCCTCTCTCTCTCTCTCTCTCTCTCCACAACGGTAAAGTTACACAATACCACCACAACCACTACTACTACTACTACTACCACCACCACAACCACTACTACTACCACCACAACAAATATAACAGCTACCACAACCACCACTACTACTACTACCACCACGATCTACAACAACCACCATTACCACTATTGCAACTACCATCTTCATCATCCTAGCAACCAAACACCATCACCAGCACCAAAAACACCCTCTCGTACACACCAATTAGAAATAATCCTGTTTTTGTAATTAGTATATTCATTCATCCATATTTTCTCTCTTTCTCAAAAATAAGTGAGGTCAATCTGCAAGAAGTCGTTGGTGACCTTTCTGCTATCTCCCAGGTAACAGTGTGTCCTTGAACTTGCTCTCTCTCTCTCTCTCTCTCTCTCTCTCTCTCTCTCTCTCTCTTTTGCAACCTTTACCCCTTGCTTTCACCCACTCCCAACTTTCCTATACCATTCCCTACCTCCCTCAACTTACTATTACTCCTCAAACACCATAACTCTAACAGCTCCCTTACAATGCTGGGAAAAAATAGGGTAGATAGATGACTGCCAGTGTCAACCCTTGTGTATTCCTTCCAACACTCACTCCATCCTTCCATCTCACTACCAAAGTTCTCTCTCTCTCTCTCTCTCTCTCTCTCTCTCTCTCTCTCTCTCTCTCTCTCTCTCTCTCTCCAAACCTGTGCCAAGTGCATGGTAGGAAGGAAGCAGTGAGGAGTGAGGGGAGGAGAGGAGGGGGAAGTGGGGAGAATGGGGAGGAGAGGAGGGGAGAATGGGGAGGAGAGGAGGGGGGAGAATGGGGAGGAGAGGAGGGGAGAGTGGGGATGAGAGGAGAAGGAGAGGAGGGGGGCGTGGTGTACTCGCGCGTGTACGGTAGCCAGGGAGAGAAGGGAGAGAGAAATAGAGAGAAAGAGAGAGAGGGAGAGGACAAGTCTGGTGTGCGCCTGTGTTGCTTTAAAGCTGCCCTTCCTTCCTTCCTTCCCTCCCTCCCTCCACTCCTTCTTCGCCCCCTTTCTCTCCCTCCCTCCCTCCAGCTCGCTTTGATCCCATGCGTTCCCCACCACTACCACCACCACCACCACCTTCTCCACCACTCAACACCATCTCCACCACCAAGCAACAACTCAACACAACACCACGTCACCTACATTACACATAAAACTCAAAACAAACATTGCTTCCACCATTAAAAAACAGCCACTCCATCACACATCACCACCACCACCACCACCAATATCTCTCCAACCACTGCACCACTTTACCACCACAACCACCACTGCGACACCGTTACGTAACCACTTGTAATAAAAAAATAAGTGGACTAAATTTACTCCTATCCTGTAATTCCCTATATACAATATCTAGCCAATTTCTTCCTCATTGCCATTATCTCTCTCCATCCAACAACTTTTTTTATTAACACATCCACCGTCAGTCATCCAGTCTGTAGGCTACACAGCTTTGTATCCCGCCATAAGAAATAAACCTCACTATTTGTTGGGCGAAAAATTATCCACACACACTCACACAAACACGTGGCTCAAAGTAGTAGTAGTAGTAGTAGTAGTAGTAGTGTATGTAGCACGTGACTTGTAGATACACGTGAATGTTTTCTTCCGGAGTCGTTCTATTCAGTCTCAATCATTCTCCTAACAACATTATCCTCGTATACTTTGTTGTGATAGGCTTTGATAAGAATGTCTACAAATACTACAGTTCCGATGGTGTTTACTTCAGCGGATAATCATTAGAATGTGTTCTTTATTTGACCCAGCAAAAATCCACCAGTTCTTGACCTTCCCTAACCTGTCTACTTACTATACTACCTTGACCTTCCCTCTCTGCCTCGGCCTTCTTTTCACTTACCTCGACCTCCTTCCTTTTTTCTTTCCTCTCTTTCTCTCTCTCTCTCTCTCTCTCTCTCATGTTACCCTCCTTTTCTTACTTCGTCCTTCTTTCTCTGATTCACATGCATTTCCTTCCTCTCCCTATATCTCAACTCCATCCCACCCATTTTATCCAATCCTACCTCTCTCTATCCACTTCTATTCTTACATATTCCTTCATCCATCCATCCATCCATCCATCTCTCTCTCTCTCTCTCTCTCTCTCTCTCTCTCTCTCTCTCTCTCTCTCCACCAGAAAGATAAAGAGAGAGTACCAAGGTCATGAGAATCTTTCCCCTCTCTTTCTCCCTCCCTCCCTCTCTCTCTCTCTCTCTTTCTGTCTTCGATATTCTTCTTCATTTATTTACCTCTTACCTCCCTCCTCCACCTCCTCCCCACTCCCAGTTTGTATCCCTCCCCCCTCATCGTTCTCTTCCTTTCTCTCCATTTGCTTTCCTTTCCTTATTACCCATCATATTTTTCCCATCTCTCTATCTCCTCTTTTGTCCATTCTTCTATTCCTATACACACACACACACACCTCTCTTTCGTTATTTCTTTTCTCTCTTGCTCTCCCCACCCCCCTATTCCTTCCCCTCCAATATCCCTCTCCTCAGTCTTCTCCACTCTCTCCCTTACTCACTAATTCAACTCACAGATTCTCTCTCTCTCTCTCTCTTTCCTACCCTACCCCAACCACCCATTCTCTACTTTCCTCTCCTCCCTCCTTCCATTTTCCCTCCTGTCACTAGGGAAAAAAAAAAAAATCTTCCGCTCCACTTCCTCCTCATGCTTCTCCTTCCCTCCATTTCTCGTCTCCCCCTCCTCCTCCTCCTCCTCTCCTTCTCTTGCGCCTTTTCCATTCCTTCTTCACTTCCCTCCCCCATTACCTTCCTTGTTTACCTTTCCCCTCTCATTTTGGTTTCCCCTTCCCTCCCAATTCTTAAGTTTTCCATTCCCAACTTCCTTTTCCCACCTTTTCCTCTCTTATTTTATTTTTGCCTAATTTCCTTCCTCTCCCCACTTTACCTTCGCTTTTCTTTACTTACCTTCCTACCTTCCTTCCTGACATATCCTACTACTCACCAGTATTTCCTCCGTGGGGATGGTACCGACAACACTGCAAAATTCTCCGAAGTTGGACGCACACACTTTGCGAACCTGGAATAGGGCGTCGGAACACAGACCCGTGAACCGCTCCAAGAAAAGGCTCTCTGTCATCTCCCTCCCGATCAGTGGCGCCATCTTGGACATGAGCTGTGAGGGGCGCAGGGCAGGGCAGGTTAAGATAGGGTAGGGCAGGGCAGGTCAAGATAGGGTAGGGCAGGGCAGGTTAAGATAGGGTAGGGCAGGGCAGGTTAAGATAGGGTAGGGCAGGGCAGGTTAAGATAGGGTAGGGCAGGGCAGGTTAAGATAGGGTAGGGCAGGGCAGGTTAAGATAGGGTAGGGTAGGGCAGGGCAGGTTAAGATAGGGTAGGGCAGGGCAGGTTAAGATAGGGCAGGGCAGGGTAGGTTAAGATAGGATATGATAGAGCAAGGCAGGGCAGGGCAGGGTAGGGTCAGGACAGGGCAGGGCAGG
Organism: Petrolisthes cinctipes; assembly: GCA_033782935.1. Classification (NCBI taxonomy): domain Eukaryota; kingdom Metazoa; phylum Arthropoda; class Malacostraca; order Decapoda; family Porcellanidae; genus Petrolisthes; species Petrolisthes cinctipes. The sequence continues at coordinate 27,824 of JAWQEG010003876.1, read as the reverse complement.
GCAGGGTCAGGACAGGTCAGGGTAGGGTCAGGGTAGGGTAGGGAAGGTCAGGGCAGGAGAGGGGTAGAGAGAAAAAAAAAATAAAGATGGTTAGTCAACATTGCAATTACCAAGTATAGTCATTAAAAAATATATGTATATGCGATGTATCTGTCCACATTATCGACATATAATAAAAACAGATACTACGAACGATAGTAGTAAAAAAAAAAAAAAAAAAAACTTGAGTATAGTTGTATTCATTTCACCAACCAACCACCGGACCCACCCCCCCACTCCACCCCCCCATTTGAAAACATGTGTACAGTTGACTGCCTATATTCGTGTTGACCCTATTCGAACACAACGCGACCCCCAAAAACAGCTACTGTACCAAGACTGGATCGGTGTTTTCATCTACGTATGTCTCGTTATACTGTGCACTTCACTATAACAACATACAACATTTACAACTTGTAGTATGTATTATGATGGTACAATAATCCATTCTTCGTCAGATATTGGTTGCTACATTATAAAGAAATCTTGTGGTCGGTTGTACAGTCGATCAATTCCTGTACACACACACAGTCGGGTACGAAGGCCCATCAATATTAAGAAGAGACTCCACAGTACATACATGGGAAGTCTACCGATTTCTCAAAATATTATAACACAAAACAGATCCCGTATAAGTAACACTGATATCGCCAGTTTCCATACATAGCTTGGACCACAACCCAGGAATGTGGATTGGGTTTGGGTCACTAAGAACGGCGCTGCTACTTCACAAACTTTCAAACAACGATAATGGCATCAATTTGTACGGTAAAGAATATATATCTATTTCTGGTTTTACACCAACAACATTCGTTATTATGGTGGACACTGTAACACCATGCAAGCCAATACATGTGTCACACGAAAGCGCGCGCGCCCACACACTACTGATAGAAACGGTAAAATATGATTACAACTACTACTACTATAAAAATATCAATAATAATACATATAATAATAATAAAGACATGCAACCCATTTCTATAGGAGAAGCAACGTTGCAAATGGCGTTAAAGAAGGTGGTGTCAGAGGGAGAGGAGGGTCAGACTGGGAGGGGTAGGGGGGAGCACATGAGGGAAGTAAGGGCTGAAGGGGAGGAAAGGGTAAGGGGAAATGTTATAATGGAAGAGAGAGAGAGAGAGAGAGAGAGAGAGAGAGAGAGAGAGAGAGAGAGAGAGAGAGAGAGAGAGAGAGAGAGAGAGAGAGAGAGAGAGAGAGAGATAACTAACGAAAGACGGGTTAGGGTGAGGGGAGGGGGGAGAGGAGGGGAGAGTTGTATGGCTTCCCTCACTCCTTTTACCTAATGCATGGGTGAGTTTGTTGTGTAGGGTAACAAAACACACACACACACACACACAGACGATGCGTTACGGTACTACACACATTCAACTGATCATTCTTGCATATAACCTTCTCTTTTATCAACATCATCATCATTATCACTTTTCTTACAGCAGGTCAAACAGGGATCTCAAAACTTTCTCCTCAAGCAACACCTATCAATTGAGAGTCTGTAGTTGCACTCAGGCATAAATTATAACCATATAGAGTTAGCCTATCATCACAAATATATAAAAAAATTACACTGCATGGTTCTCAATGTTAACTATACCTAAAATCCAACTGAAATGAAGGTGAAAAAAAAAAAACTGAAATAAAGGAATGTAGGTGTTGGATAAATACTGTTGCTCCTAAAACAGTCCGATATTATTTGCTGTCGGAAATATTCAAGAGTTAACAGCTTATTATATCGATGTGTGTGTGTGTGTGTGTGTGTGTGTGTGTGTGTGTGTGTGTGTGTGTGTGTGTGTGTGTGTGTGTGTGTTGTCGTCCTCGTAGTCGTCGTCGTTGTTGTTATTGCAGTACATCACAGACGTTAGTGGCAGGGTCGACGCTCATCAAAGCTGGCTGTGATATGACTTGTGTAAGAAAGAAGGGGTTGCCCACACATCACACCCACTCTGACAAGCGCCGCCCCTACACTCCTCATCTTTCCAACGGGGCTCCAGCGGCGACCTTCCATCCATCCACATAAAACACAGCACCTCATCAACATAAATTAAGGCTTTCCACATTCCCTATCCACTCAACCAACATGGATTTCAAAAGAGATTCCAATAAATTAAGGTTTTTCACATTCCCTATCCACTCAACCAACATGGATTTCAAAATGGGCTCCCAATAAATTTAATAAGGTTTTCCACATTCCCTATCCACTCAACCAACATGGATTTCAAAGAGGTTTCCAAACATAAACATATCGGTAATGTACTCGTAATTCCCAAACATCTTACAAAATGGATCCGAAACACGTGCACGGATCAGTTTACAGGACTCGAACCCTTAATTCCATGGGTATAGAAAGATTAACAAGTACCAAAGCATCTTGTTTTAAATATACACTCGCTGACAATAATTTCTTTCTCAATAACTTTCCACAACTTTGAACGACTTTTAATGTACTGCGTGACAAGCTTTAAAAAAAAAAAAATTATACATATTACAAGAAAAACATTAAAGCTTCAATGAATGATTTGCAGTAAAGGTCCACCAGGAATAATAATGAGTCTATCTATACCTTGCATCTGACTGGTTAATTTGTGAATCATTATCCCTGTGGGTACGTGGTGAGGGTCTGTCTATATACTCATTACAATTACCCTTACGGCACGTGTTGTACATATTATAGTAGTCATATATATTATAATTAAGGTCGTCACCACACATGCAACATTATTGGTAACACTTTTTAATGGGGGGGGGGGGAGGCACAGTGTTGGTAAAATCAGGAGCAACTTATTGATTCCTCCAAACTAACTATTCCAAACAACAGGACACCATTAAGAGTTTTGCTAATCTGGATCTATTTTCTGGCATACTTTAGAGGAATCAAGGCTCTTTAATCTAACCACAAGTATATTACCCCGTTAACGAGGCCGCTTAAACTTTAAAGGGAAGAAAACTCCTGATGATAACTGAGAATTTACAAATGGTGACCACGTGTTGTTCTATATTTGACAAGACCTCATGTATACAAAATAAAAAGAAATCGGAGACGACGAGATAAAACATTGGCATTTGTACAGCGAAAACAATGAAGTATGAAGTATATTGAGGTAAGTGTGATGAGGTCAACGTTCATAACACACTTCCTTCCAACACCAGCTGCCGCAGCAAAACATTTAATAGTGCCTTTCACAACATCATATATCTCACAGAATTTCTATATCCTTTGCTATCGGACTTGTAACATTACAAGCACAACCATTAGGTCTAGGATTGGCATCTGGATTGATTAATTCAGTATACAAGTTATTTGATTAACAAGTCTAGTCACGCATAATTATATACCAACTAAATTAGCGACCAAGAGATTAGTTATTTTCGATTTCCTTTTAGAGTAACTTTTAACTTTGGATGAACATTATTTTGTATAGAACAACAGCACTGGTTGTCTGCAGCAGCTGTTTGGTAAAATGGTAAATTTATCGATAACAAACGTCTGTAAGATCAACCGGGCTGTGGAGAGAGACAGAGAGGACACCAAAAACAGCCAAGTTGATCTGACACCACTCACTCACTGACACAGCAACGGGGCGAGTACCGTATTAGTCGTCATACCCAGGAACCAATCTAAAAAATAGGTAGGTATGTATACGTAGGTAGCATTCCACAGCATTAGCCAAAAATAAACAGCAAGTGCATGATGAACCAAGAAGCTGTGCAGACGTAGACCAACACCAGCAGGAACAGCATCAGTAATAGTAGTAGTAGTAGTAGTAGGGAGTGGCAGCAGGAGGTAGATCATCCAAGCAGCAACAGCAGCATCAGTACAGGCAGCAGCATCAGTAGCAGCAGAAGCCTCAGTAGGATGAGCAGCAGTAGCAAGGTGCGTGGTCCTCGCTCATCAAAGCTGGCTGTGATATGACCAAGCTGAGTAACACATACAACAGCCACTTTGTGAGGCAGGACACAAGCAGCCTCTCCTTCCACACGTACACACACCACCACCACCATCACCACCACCACCCTGTCCTACACACCACCCTTTCCTACCCATACCACCCTGTCCTTCACACATGTACACACCACCTTGTCCTACACATCTGCATATACCACCTTGTCTTACACACATGTACACACCACCTTGTCCTACACACCTGCATATACCACCTTGTCTTACACACCTGTACACACCACCCTGTCCTACATACATGCACACACCACCTTAGCCCAACATTAACACACAACCACCACATTAAACCCATTCAATCATACATCTTCGATCTACTGCAATACCATCTTGGCGTATTTTTATTATTAAAGCACTACAGTACTTACCATTAGACCACCACCACCACCATCACCGTCTCCCTACACACATACACACACTTAAAATACCACCACCATTACATACACACACACACTTAAACCACCACCATCTCCCTACACACATACACACATAAAATACCACCACCATCACACACACACACACACACACACTTAAACCACCACCACTGCAAATCTTCCTACACACATTAAACCACCACCAACTATTTACTATTGAATAGCATCTCTGGTAATCAATCACCACAAGCATGGGACATCATACAATCTACGCGTATTCGTACATGCATACAAAACGTCACATCTATATAAAAAAATGAGCAGACAGTCACAGACGAAATGGGTCTCCAATATTTGTCCAATAATTAGTTAAATGAAACAACGTGAGTGAAAATGGACATCTACTTGTTGGCATTAACACTCTAGGACTCGTGACTCAGATACGGTGGTAATCTTTTCGGTTTTAGCCAAGTGAAGCTCCCACAAACCCTTCATTACTAATACAATCAAAGAAGCTGAAAGAAGCACGAGTTTAAATACTTTTTGTGCAAAAACTGATTAACGCCACACTTGTCAACTTAAGTCTGAGAGTGTTAATAAGATGTTGTCACCAGTCTAATGGATGTATCTCTCGTCTCTGACTGTACAACTGCACCTTCATCATACTAATGCATTAAAGACGATGAAAGTATATAAAAGAATACAATCTTGCCTTTACGTTGTGGCTGTGTCGTGGTTGCTGTGTAGTGGTTCAGTCAGGGACGGCAGTGGAACTCGTCAAGTAGGCTGTGATATGGATCAAATCACAGCACACCACAGCAAACTTAACGGGCCCACCACCATCAATTCCAGGGATTTGTATACCTTTCATTGCTGTGGGTAACGTTTTAAGTTTTCCAATGACTGATAATAACCCACAGCCCTTGTTATTGTTGTTGTTGTTGTTGATGATGTTGTGGGTGTGGATCGACGTTGTTGTTGTTGTTGTTGTAGGTAGATTTAAACCCTCAAGTTGTGGTGAGAAGATTGAGTGAGCGAGTGTTGTGTGTGACCACATAACAACAACAACCCATTTCACAGAGGAGGGATTTATTTACGAACGAGTGGGCGGGGTCATCTACTGTTGGGTGAAGTGGGCGGCTGTAGAAAAAAAAAAAAAAAAAGATGTGGGTGGTTGTGGGGAGAAAGGGAGCTCATCAAAGGTGGCTGTGATACGTATATGTAAGGAAACGGTCCCCGCTTCACACCCACTTTGACGACCCCCTCGCTCCCCTGCTTCTTCTTAATTCCTCTTCTTGTTCCTTCGTCTTCTTTCTTCTTTTTGTCTCGATTTTTTTCTTTTTGACTGATTTTTTCTGTTTTCCTGGGCTCCAATTTGTCATGTTTTCTTAAAATTCTTTTCTTATCTATTTTACCTTTTCTCTGATGAATTAATAAATGGCTCTCCCTTTCTTCTTAATTAAAACTATTCCTCTTCCTCGTCTCCATTCATTCTTAAATCCTTCCTACACCTATACCTATTCACCGGCATATTATACAATTCTGTTTGTCTTTTCTAAGTCATGCACCTTTCCCTTCGCACCTCTTACACGCTTCACGAATTATTTCATTTTTGTTTTTCCTCCGTTGCAGCTTCAAGTACAGACAACGCACCTGGAAGCACGAGTTTTAAACCACCTCGCCGCGTTTTGTAGTGATGGAATGAATTAATTTCCTAACCATTTAAGGAGGAAATTTTATGTTGGTAAATCTGGAGCAAATGAATCCTCCGAACTATTCCAAGCAACAGAATGACGGCATCAAGTGTTAATTACATATTTAGGTATAGTCCAGACAGAAAACTTCAGATTAAAGAGGTGACGATGGGTGTGGGAAAGAAGAGACTAATAATGACAAGAGAAAGAAGGATGGGAAGAAAGTTTACCTCTACACTATACCTCCCACAGACGGTATACTAAACTGTCTGGTGATATGATAATAATGTAATGTGTTGATGATGATGATCGACGTGAACGGTGTTATTTACAATGCTAATATCCCAGTGTAAAGTTCTGACCAGATAGTGTAACATTAATATACAAATAAAGATCTATTAAGGAGGTAATTCACTTTTGTTAAATTGGAGAGCCTTGATTCCTCCATTTTGTGTTAGTAAATCCGGAGCAACTTAATCCTCCAAATTATTCCAAGCAACAGAAAACACCACTATTTTTGTTCCTCTGGTTCTGTTTTCTGGCACACTTTGGAGGAATCAAGGCGCTCCAATGTACCCAAAGTATACTAGTCCCTTAAACTGAATTACGACTGCACACAATAACGATGAACTTAATACGTGCAACATCCATCATCTTTACATGCAAGGAGGTTATAAATGGCAAGCAAGCATATTCAATTGTATTCAATATATAGCCAATTTTTATACCCCCTCATACTATTCATTCATCCTTCATATCAAAACCCAACCTAATCCTATCCTCTTCCCTTCCCTACTATCTATCTTCTTTTGCATATCCAATCCTATCCTCTTCCCCTCCCTACTATCTATCTTCTTTTGCCAATTCAATCCTATCCTCTTCCCCTCCCTACTATCTATCTTCTTTTGTCTATCCAATCCTATCCTCTTCCCCTCCCTACTATCTATCTTCTTTTGCCTATCCAATCCTATCCTCCTTCCCTCCCTACTATCTATCTTCTTTTGCCTATCCAATCCTATCCTCCTTCCCTCCCTCCTATCTAATCCTATCCTCTTCCCCTCCCTACTATCAATCTTCTTTTGCCTATCCAATCCTATCCTCCTATCCTCCCTACTATCTTCTCTTGCTAATATATTCAATCCTAACCCAATTCTATCCTTCTCCTCTTCGTTATTCAGTTAATCTTCTCTTGCCTATCCAATCCATACCATATTCATCACTTTCTCCAAACGCCTGTCTGTCTGTCTGTGTGTCATTATCCCTGCCTTCTCCTCCTTTCTCTCTCCTCAGCTTCCTTCTTCTCTATGCCCTTCCTTCCTTCCTTCCTTCCTTCCTCCTCCTCCATTTACTCACAATATTTCATGATCACCTTACGATAGGGTGGGCTGGGAAGATGGGGTGGGGGCAGGGGGGGGGAGGGGCTGGAGAGGAGGGGGGGGGAGGGAGGGAGGAAGAGACCAGGAGACAAAACGAGGGAGAAGACAACGCCGATAAAACAAGGGAAGAAGGAGAGATGATGAGAGGGGAAGAGAGATAAAGACGGGGGAGAAAGGGAAGAGGTAGATAGAGATAGGGAGAGCAGAGGGAGTTAAAGATTGGTTTGAGGAATGAAGAGAGAAAAATAAGTAAGAGAGAGGGAGGGGAGGGGAGGAAGGAGAGGCAGGGTGAGAGGAGGAAGAGGCAAGAGAACCAGGGAGAGAGGAGAAAGAGGCAAGAGAGAGAGGGAGAGAGGGGGAAGAGGCAAGATGGGCAGGGAGAGAGGAGGAAGAGGCAAGAGAGAGGCAGGGAGAGGCAGGGAGAAAGGAGAGAAGGGAGAGGCAGGGAGTGGAGAGCATCAGTATTCCAACCACAGACCGGGGGATGGAAGGGAGGGAGGGATGGAGGGAAAATGAGGAATGGAGGGAAAAATGAGGTAGCAAAGGAGAAGAATACTGGTGATAGAAAGGGAGGGAAGAGGAGAGGAAGAAGAGAAAAGGGAGGGAAGGGGAGAGGAAGAAGAGAAAAGGGAGGAAAGGGGAGAGGAAGAAGAGGAAAGGAAGAGGAAATGGAGGGAAAGGGAGAGGAAGAAGAGGAAAGGGAGGGAAGGGGAGAGGAAAAGAAAAGGGAGAGGAAGAGAAAAGGGAGAGGAAGAGAAAAGGGAGAGGAAGAGAAAAGGGAGAGGAAGAGAAAAGGGAGAGGAAGAGAAAAGGGAGAGGAAGAGAAAAGGGAGAGGAAGAGAAAAGGGAGAGGAAGAAGAGAAAAGGTAGAGAAGAGATGGGAAGGGAGGTGAAAGAGGGACTAGAGAAGGAAGGAAGAAGTGTGAAGAATGAGAAGAGACAAACGAAGAAAAGATACAAACACGAAAAAGGAATAAAGGAAAACATTTAGGAATAGAAGAGAATTAACAGAAAATGAGGAGGATAGGTGGGAGGAGAGGAGAGGAATAAAGGCACCATAAAGAGAGAAAAAAAGAACACGAGATAAAAGGGAAATGAAAATAGGTGAGAAAGGAAGGAAGGATTACAAGAAACAATAAGGAAGGAGTGAAGCAAAGGAGGAGGAGGAAGAGGAGATGGAAGAGGAGGAGGAAGAGGAGAGATGGAAGAGGAGGAGGAAGAGGAGAGATGGATGAGGAAGATGAGGAGAAAGAAGAGATTGAAGAGGAGGAGGAGGAAGAGATGGAAGAGGAGAAAGAGATGGAAGAGGAGGAGGAGGAGAAGAGGAGGAGGAGGAGATGGAAGAGGAGGAGGAGAGATGGAAGAGGAGTAGGAGGAAGAGCAAAGAAACGGTGAGGCCGATATAATGAAATGTAGGGAGGAAGGAAAGGAAGGAATAATGGAGGAAGCAAAGGTGTAACAGAATAAAGAGTAGGAAAAGTAAGACGAATAGAAGGAGAGGAAAATGAAACAAGTATATATATGAGTGAGGGAAGAACGTAGGGAAGTGTGGAAGGAGAATGGGAGGGAAAACGAAGGAGGTATGAGGTAAGGAAGGAGTAAAGGGATTAAGGCCAGTAAGAAGAGAGGGAAGGAAGGAGGGAATGAAGGAGGTAAGAGAGGGAGGGAAGGAGGGGAAGAAAAGAGGGAGGGAAGGAGGGGAAGAAGAGAGGGAGGGAAGGAGGGAAGAGAGGGAGGGAAGGAAGGAGGGGAAGGAAGGAGGGGAAGGAAGGAGGGGAAGAAGAGAGGGAGGGAAGGAGGGGAAGAAGAGAGGGAGGGAAGGAGGGGAAGAAGAGAGGGAGGGAAGGAGGGGAAGAAGAGAGGGAAGGAAGGAGAAGAAGAGAGGGAAGGAAAGAGGGAAGAAAGGAGGGAGAGAAATAATTGGGGTGACGGAGTATGGAGAGAAAGAGGGGGAGGTGAAGGGGGGAGGGAGGAAAGCAAGACGTAGGGAGGGAGGGAAACAACAGGGGGTGAGGGGGGGTGAGGGAGAGGTCTGGGGGGGGGGGATAAGGGTGACTATCCCAAACTCTAAGATCAATACACCTTTAACCCCCCCCCATTCCCTCCCTTCCCCTCCCCATTCCCTCACCCCTCCCTCCCTCCTTTCACGACCTCTCCTGGCTTAAGATAACCCATTGTTTACTTCACCATCATTACTAATCATCACCATCACCACCACAGTTTGTTTGTTTACTCACCAACCATCACCATAATTACTTTACTTCAAACTCTTAAACGACAAATATTTAATTACCTTACTTTTTTTTTTTCTTTTACTATTCCAGCTAACTGACCACCATTTTATTCTTCTCTATTTCCTACTATACTTAATTACCTTTCTGTATTTATTTACTTCTTTTATTTATTTACTTCTCTAGCTAACTGACCACCATTTTATTCTTCTCTATTTCCTACTATACTTAATTACCTTTCTGTATTTCTTTACTTTTTTTATTTATTTACTTTTCTAGCTAACTGACCACCATCATCATCTTCTCTATTTCCTACTATACTTAATTACCTTTCTGTATTTCTTTACTACTTCTTTTATACATTTACTTTTGCAGCAAACTGACCAACATCGTATTATTATTCTCTGTTTTCTACTATACCTAATTACCTTCTTTCCTACTGAGTGAACACGGCTCATAACAACAACAGTAAAGCCACTTATATCCCTTATACCGTACTCTCCTGGTCAATTATATATCGTTTTGTTCCATGCTATTCCTCCATCCTTACTATATACTTTCTTTCCTTCCTACACACACACACACACACACACACACACACACACACACACACACACACACTATCCTGCCAATCTCCCAGTCCTCACTCACTCAGTATTAGGAAGCACTGACCACATTCTGTACAACTCTGCTTACCCCTGTCGCCTTTATTCCAATCTTTAGGTCTACAGTAATTACCTATATGACGGTGGAAGAGGAGAGGGAGGATGAGCAAGGAAGAGGAGAGAGAAGGGAGGAAGTGGAGAGAGGAGGAGAAGGGGGGAAGTGGAGAGAGGAAGAGAAGGAGAGAGGAAGAGAAGGAGAGAAGAAGAGAAGGAGAGAAGAAGAGAAGGAGAGAAGAAGAGACGGAGAGAAGAAGAGAAGGAGAGAAGAAGAGAAGGAGAGAAGAAGAGAAGGAGAGAGGAAGAGAAGGAGAGGAGGAGGAGACGGTGGGTGCATGGTGGTGATGGTGATAATAGCATTGGTGGTGATAATGGTATTGGTGATGTTATTGGTACTGGTGGAGTTTGTAATACTGATCATGGTAATGTATGTAGGTGTAATACTGATCATGGTAATGTATGTAGGCACACGAGTATGTATGTACAGTCTGGGAACGAAATATCTGAACACCGTAGTCGGCTTCTGGCAACAACAACAACACACACACCCCCATCCTCCCTTACCCCCCACCATCAAGAGTAAACACGTCAGTAGTACACAAAGTTTATGAATGGAAGTGTAAGGTTTGTATGATGATATAATCTGTGATGGGTTGACGTATTCCAATATCAGTTACTGTCAATGTTATAGTGGTGGTCGTCATTCATGTGTTTTGTCTACCATTGACGTGTTTACTCTCGGGGCCCCAACGGTACCAATGAAGATATTTTGATTGTGTGTTTAATATTCCAGACTTGTGCAATACCTCTAGGTAAAAATATACTTATCTATATATAGACTCAAAATTCTTATTGATTACTTGTGCAATACCTCTAACCAAAAATACACATATCCATACAGCCACTCATATGTATTTAAATATATACTGTATGTATATTTGTATATTCCCGACTTGTGCATAAATCTCTAAACAAAAATACAGCTATCCATAGTCACTTATGTATTTATATATATCCTTTACCAAACCCTTACAGATGGGGGGGGGGTTGATATACAATACATAACTTTAAACTTATACATACTCTGAATTGCATAAGAATCCATAATTATTCGTGTACTACTTACATTTTATAAACATTTGAAGAAACATTAGGTATTAACAGAAAAAAATCTTCTAACGACGTTCCTGTACTACACATAACTTTTCTAGATCATCTTGTACGTAGGAGGCTGTGCTTTTGGCTGGCTGGTGGTTCATCTTGGGCAGGTTGTTGTCGTAGCTGTTGTAGTAGTAGTAGTAGATATGAGTGAGTATGTGTGGGAGGCGGGGCGCTGCTCATCAAAGCTGGCTGTGATAGTATAGCAAGCAGCGAGCTATGACAACCCAGTTTGATGCCAGCACCCGCCCCAACTCTTTCTATGCTACTCAGCCTCAATAATCAATCCAGCCAGCCAGCCATTAATCCTCTTCTCTTCTCGTGATCTCCATCTTCTCGTCGCTACCACGGAATACAATAACATTTCTAAGGGGTGATTCTCTTGTTGGTGGTGAATTGGAAGGTTTCTGATTCCTCCAAACTATGCCAGAAAACAGACGCCTGCAATGGTATTACTAGGAAGGGCATCTGTTTTCTGGTATAGGTTTGAGGAATCAGAAACCTTCCAATTTACCAAGAAGATAATCTCCCCTTAACATTGTCTTGCACGCTAACTCTTTTATTTTTTTACATTTTTATCTACAGTCTTCACCCCAATTTCATTATTTACATTTTCTCAAATTCATTGTTTTGTTTTCACTTTAATCCTCTAAACTATTATATAATCACTTCTCAACCAACCAAATACCAGAGTGACATTCTTTACTGCAGCAGCTACCGATTCTCTCTCTCTCTGATCATGACATCAAATCATACCCCTCTACTTTCCAGTCGAGAAAAATCAATGCTATCCCTTCATGCGTTTCACCCGAAGAAGGAGGAGGAAAAATACAAAATCAAAGGCACATTCGCTGGTGGTCCGTCCATTCTATACCTGAGTGGGCTAGTTGGGTGGGTGGCTTGGTTGTTGAGCAGAGAGTAGTAGTAGTAGTAGTAGTAGTGGTGGTGGTGGTGGTGGGCAGAGATAGTAGTGGTGGTGGTGGTGGTGGGCAGAGATAGTAGTGGTGGTGGTGGGCAGAGATAGTAGTAGTGGTAGTTGTGGTGGTGGTGTTGACTCCCCGTGAAAGACAAGATAGTGAGATGTTGCAGTATCTTACATCTCACTACCCATGTCTTTCACGGCAAGCTTCACCTTCCCTTCTTCTTCATCCTCTTCTTTTTCTTCCATGTCCGTCGTCTTAAAGATATTGCGCTATAATTTGTTTCTTCGCAACATACAGTAACAAATTTTACATACAGTATATACCAAAATAGATAATGGTGTGTTATAACCTTTAGCCATTATAAAGGTACCGAACTCCTTGAAACTGATCCATAACAAAATACCATCTCAGTAAATGCAGTCTGTTTTATGAGACATTACGCAGGAATCACTGGACTGAAATTTTACCAACAATATAAATACCTCAGTAAAAGAGAGGTACTGGTAACCTATATCTGGTCCAACTGGAGAGCTACTGGTTATAACAATATTATACATTATCCCCTTAATTAAGTCAAGTTACTGCCTCTACACACCTACATTCTCTTCACACGACTAACATATGTTGTGGGTGAAGTGTAGGGCTACTGACTCCTCCAAACTCCTCGTATGTCTACTTCCTGGCAAAGTTTGGAGGAATCAATTTAGCCCTACAATTCGTCCACAAAAGAAAAACACCTTATAACTACTAAGAACAATATATAATACGTACGGTAATATTATAGTGTAATAAATATAACTTCAGGGGCACGATTCCACGAGACTTACTCTTATAATTTATGACACACAAGTAATAATTCACAACAAAATAACCGAGAACACTAAGAGCATGAATGTGTCATAATTATAGTGTATTATTGTCTGACTGTGTTGCTTGATGTAGTTAAATGTGTGGATGTGTAATAAGGTAACTAACTGCCTCGTAGTGTAATTGTGTGGGTGTAAAGATGAGACAGTAATGATAGTGAGGGTGTAAAGATAATTAGAGGGCAAGTATTACGTACAAATGGATGGGAAGGAAGTTGTGGGGGGGGGGGGGGCAGGAAAGGAAATGAGAGAAAGAGAAGAGGTGGGAAGAGGTGGGGGGAGGGAAAGAGACGGAGGGAAGTGGTGGTAAGCGGATTGAGTGCATGTGAATGAAAGAAGAGTGAAACGAATAGGATAAAGCAACAAATGAAGGAATAATAATAATGATGATAACGACAGAATGGTATAGAGTGATAAGGAGGGACACAGAAGATGAACTGCACAGAAAATTTTAACAGTTTAGGATGCTGAAAAGAGACACATTTACACCAAGTATAGAGATAGTAATAAATACACAATATATTCTGCAGTACCATGGAGCCTCTCACCTACAGTATAACCACCCATTCATTCATTCCCCAAAGTACATTTGTGTGTGTGTGTGTGTGTGTGTGTGTGTGTGTGTGTGTGTGTGTGTGAAATTTGTACTGCTGGTGAAGTGGAGGAGGTTCCTGGCATATTACCAACTTCATATCAGGACACAGATTCACTCACACTAGGTGGCGTTCAGTGACAGATTGTACTACTAAGGAATCAGTAGCCTCCCATCAGCCATCAACTTTATCCTCTTCCACACCCGTAATCAATTCTCGTCATATGATAATGTTTAACCACATCAATAAAAGAGTTAATAATTGAGAAATGCCATATTTATAAAAACTATCTCTGACCACTACACAAAATGCAATGGATTTATTTATACTAGTGTTAAATAAACTTCGGTCGGGGTATACAGATAGAAAGTCTGAGTAAGTCATACCAAATAAAAGATACGAGGCAGAATCACACACACACACACACACGATTAAAACAGACTAAGGAGAGATTCAGACACGTGATAGGCAATTGACAGGTATAAAGAGAGATGGCATTACAGAGTGAGTAAAAAAAAACTATACGATTTCTTTACAAGTATGTGTTTTGGTATAATTATTACTTCCACTCATTTGTCACGTTGCACTACTGTATTCTCTACTCGTTATTATTGTGTATTGTGATTTGTAATGCCATATATACACGTTAATTAAGAAACTGTATATATATATATATCTGTATTCGCACAACCCCGTATAGTTTCTTTGAGAGGGGCTATATAGGAGTGTGTGCATGGCGATGGGGTCGAAGTGAGAAAGTTTAGAGAAGGGTATATATAAATAATTCATTATAACGATGCCAATACGTCCCATAGTCTTAGAGTAAAGCCAACATATCCCCTTGATTAATATGCATGTGTTAATGTGTGTGGAGTAAGTATGATGTCGTGTGTGCAATCAATGTAAATAATTATGTACGTTATGTGAAGAATATTAATGTGGTGCGTGTAATCAATGTAAATATGTATGTTTGTGTGTGTGTGTGTGTGTGTGTGTGTGTGTGTGTGTGTGTGTGTGTGTGTGTGTGTGTGTGTGTGTGTGTGTGTGTGTGTGTGTGTGTGTGTGTGTAGTAAGTATAATATTGGAGTATAATGTATGTATATGAAGTACCATAAGTATATTGGAGTATGATACAATGAATGAATAAATGAATGAATGTAGTAAGTATACTCACCGCTACAGCCTCAGTCTTGAATTCATCGAGTGCATCAGGTGTTGTGAGATGTAGTATGACTGGACACACCTGCTCTTGGACCTCCTCACGACCCACCACTCCTGCTCTAGTAATACCAACAACGCCGCCTGGGACGTCTTCCGCACCTACAGGAGGAGGAGAAGAAGGAAGAAGAGGTTAGGTTAAGAGAATGTGGAAAAGTTTAAGGCTAGGTTAGGTTGGGGGGAAGAGTTGGGTTAGGAAAAGAGGGGATGAGCTTAGGTTAGGAAAAGTTGAGATGGTGGGGTAAGGTTAGGTTTGTAGAGCAGACTGACTGACTGAATAACAAATTAACTAAGTAACCAACTAACTAACTAACTGAATGATTGATTGAATGACTTTACTACTGATTGAATGACTAATAAACAAACAAATTAACAAACTAACTGACTAACAAATTAACTAACCTACCAACAAACCAACCAACCAACTGACTGACTATTTAACTAACAAACAAACAACTAATCAACCAATTAACTAACTGCCTGCCTGCCTGAACTATACTGACCTGGTTGTTAGTGTCTGTGAGGTAGCGTACGACCATTGGTACGAGATGGTTTGCCACGACTCCACCCAAGTTGTCAGGGAACTCGTGACAGAGGACGGCAATCTGGGGTACCTGTTCCATTAGCTCCGTCCTCACTGCTGCCTCTGTGGGGGGAAAAATAAACAAAACTCTTATTAGATGATGTTTAGTGTTGCCCAAATTGCATGTGTGTGGTTTTGTACAGACATATATATAATTATTATAGTGGTGTGGTGGCGGAAACAGGAGACACCCAAATATTTCCCTTACGAAAAAACAAACAAACACCCCCATGCCCTTACTAAAGAAAATATAAACATACATATATATGCTTTAACGAGGTGATTTGATATATTTCCGGCTTCGCATGAGGGCTACCCACCAATTTCTCCATCAGCTTGCAACTTTTGACATTTTCTCTCAGACTACAACTAGACTATTTTCCTTGTCGGAGGGATGCATTACAGACAACCATTAATTACAGTAGGCGTAGTTATAGTATAGAAACAACCACCTCTTGATTCATACATAACACAACAAGTTAGGTCGTAGATGAATGTACTTGGATTAATTAACGCCAGACGAGTATTACCAGACGAGAGGGAAAAAAAATTGAGGTAAACTATAGGCAGACTTCATCCAACCAGGTGCGGTATTATTAAAGGGGAACGAACATTTGGTGAGGACAGAAATATCTTCCTCCTACTCATCCTCTTGTCAGGGAATTCCATCACGATAAAAAAAAAAAAAAAAAAAAAAAAAAAAATGGAGGGGGGGAGATGGGGGGGTCAATATTTTATACACGGCTTAGGACAATACAGTGTGTTTAATGAAGCCTGCATTGGGGTAGGTCACGTTTAAGGGACTCTGTGTTGTAGTCAGAAAATTGGTGATAAATGAGTCCTTGGAATATTGCCACGAAACACCATGCATCTATATGGAAGGAGCTTGTTTCGTGGCATGGTCAGGAGGAATCAGAAGCCTCCAATTATCATACACGAGCACAGGGTTCTTAAGATGAACAGTGTATATACATTGAAGTAAATTAAAAATGAACATAACAAACAGGAGTGACAGGTGACAATACTCCACATAACACGGGAAGAAAACTCGACTAACACACTCAACCTTCATGAGAAAACTCGACTAACACACTTAATTTTCATGAGGAAACTCGACTAACACATTCAATTTTCATGAGGACACTCGACTAACACACTCAACCTTCATGAGGAAACTAGACTAACACACTCAACATTCATGAGAAAACTCGACTAACACTCAACCTTAATTCATGAGAATTACCAGGATCGTGAAGAATGAAGTCGTCAGTGGTTAATGACTGAATGTGCAATATATTTCCTATAATTATGTGCTTGGAGTGAGACCATACTTCATCTTAGGTGGTTTGTTTTGTGGCACAGTTTGGAGGAATTAAGGAGGGAGGAAGTAGTGTTGGTAAATCTGGAGCAACTGATTCCTCCAAACTATTCCAGGCAACAGAACACCATTATAATTTTTTTTTCATCTGGTCCTGTTTCTTGGCATACATTGGAGGAATTGAGGCGCTCCACTGAAATAAGTGAATTTCCCCTTAAAAAACATCCTAACTTGGTGGTCATCGTCTAGCCATCGTATGTATACCTTCTTGATGCACACACACACACACACACACACACACACACACACACACACACACACACACACACAGACTTTATTTCCACGGGGGATGCATGCTGTTGAGTTGTGACACTGTGAAAAATCAGTATATACAGCTTTCCACCTGACCATCAAAGGACCATCATCACATCTTTATCAATACCGGCGGCCACCACAGTTCCATTACGTAATACTGAGTGAGGACTGAACGTGGTTAATTTTAGACAGGCTATATCGAACCTACACAAGCGTATTGGTTGGTATCTACAGTAATGATCAGGGGAGGTGTATGAGGGGAGGGGAAGGGGAATGGAGGAGAGGTGTGTATCATATGGAAGGGTAAGGGGGAGAACGAGAGGAATATGAGTGAATGGTGATGAGAGAGAGAGAGAGAGAGAGAGAGAGAGAGAGAGAGAGAGAGAGAGAGAGAGAGAGAGAGAGAGAGAGAGAGAGAGAGAGAGAGAGAGAGAGAGAGAGAGAGAGAGAGAGAGAGAGAGAGAGAGAGAGAGAGAGACAGAGAGAGAGACAGAGACAGAGACAGAGACAGAGAGAGAGACAGAGACAGAGAGAGAGACAGAGAGAGAGACAGAGACAGAGAGAGAGAGAAAAAAAAAATAATAAAAATGGATAAAGAACAAAAAAGAAGAGCGAGAGGAAATGAAGCAAGAAGGGGAATAAGGAACAGGGTGATGAATGATGGGAAAAAGTCAACGTGAGAAAGAAAGAGAGAGAAATGAGAGGGAACAAGAAAGAAGAAAGAGGGAATGATAAGATTTGTAAGAAAGGAAGGGAAGACGAGAAACAAAAATAGGAAAGAGTAAAGAAGAAAGAGAGAGAGGGATTAATAAGAATGGATGGAAGGGGGTGAGGAGTACAGAAAGAAAGAAGGAAGAGAGAGAGAGAGAGAGAGAGAGAGAGAGAGAGAGAGAGAGAGAGAGAGAGAGAGAGAGAGAGAGAGAGAGAGAGAGAGAGAGAGAGAGAGAGAGAGAGAGAGAGAGAGAGAGAGAGAGAGAGAGAGAGAGAGAGAGAGAGAGAGAGAGAGAGAGAGAGAGAGAGAGAGAACGAAAGTAAGTAAGGAAGGAAAGTGTAAAATAAAGGCATCGAAGAAATAATTGGGTTGAGTAAAATTAAGTACAGGAGGTGGAAAGTAAAAGAAAAACTAAAAGGAAGGAAAGATAAGTGACACAACAAACAAAAAGAATTAAGTTTAATGGAAGTGGAAAGATAGAAACAGATAACTAGAGAACATCAGAAGAAAGCAACAAAGGAAGGGAAGACGAAGAGAACACAAAATAGACTAGACAAAGGCAAGAATTAAGGATGAAAGAAAAGAGGGAAGGAGAGTGAAGAAGATTAGAGAACGGAAGTAAGGATGGATGGATGGATGGGATGGATGGATGGGGAGGGACAACAGTGAAGGCTCAATTTTCAACCCAAATGTTTGAGATACGCATGTTGCCCTTCTCTCCCCTCCTTCCCCTTCCCTTCCCTTCCCTTCCCTCTTTCCCCTTCCCTCCCCTTCCCTTCCTCCACACTGTGTTGTTGCCACCTACCACTTCCACTCACTTCCTTTCCTTTCCATCCACACTTCCTCCCTTTCCTTTCCTTCCACACTTCCTCCCTTTCCATCCACACTTCCTCCCTTTCCTTTCCTTCCACACTTCCTCCCTTCCCTTTCCCACTTCCTCCCTTTCCTTCCCTTCCCCCCAGTCCTTTTCTTACACTGTGTTGTTGCCATCTCCTCCTCTTCATCCTTTCCTTCCTTTCCTCTCTCGTCACTTGTCTCATTTCAACCTATACCCCTTCCTCTTTCATGTCTCCATTCCCCTTTCCTATAGTCCCTCCCTCCCCTCATACTCTCCATTCCACTCCCCTACCATCCCCTCCCTCCATTTTCTTCCCAACAATCTCCTCTCTCCTTTCCAATCCTTCTCCCCTCACACTCTTTTCTCTCCACTACCATTCCGCTCCTCCCTCCCATCTCTCTCCCTTCCTGTCCTTTCCATCCTCCTCCTCTCTCTCTCCCTTCCTCTCATTTCCCTCCTCCTCTCCTCTCGCTCTCTTCCTTCGTCCTATTCTGGCCTTCTCTCCCACACTCCTCCAATCATTTCTACTTATATTTTTTTCCCTATCACGATAATATATCACAAGACTTACTGTATCGATTCCATCCATCCCAATTCTTCCTCTCATCTTCACACATTTCCTCTGTTTGCAAATTTCCTTTCCTTCTTTATTTTTTATCAACTATTTGTCTTTTCTTCCTTCTCCCTTTTCATAATAATTTTTTTCCCTCCTCCTTCTCCTCCTCTATCTTTATTTTCTCCAATCCTCTCCCCTCTCCTCTTTTCTTAATTCATTCAATCTCTTCCCTTTCCTCTCCCAACCTTTTCTACTCATTTCTCTCTCTCTCTCTCTCTCTCTCTCTAAATCTTTTCAACGCCTTTACCCTCCTATTTTTTTTATTTTTCCTCTCTCCGGTCGTGTGTGTGTGTGTGTGTGTGTGTGTGTGTGTGTGTGTGTGTGTGTGTGTGTGTGTGTGTGTGTGTGTGTGTGTGTGTGTGTGTGTGCTAATGCAAGAGATAACACTCTTAGTTTAAGTCTTACCTTAACTCTACTGACCTCTAGCCTCAGCAACAAACGAACAAACAAACAAACAACTGAACACACACACACACACACACACACACACACACACACACACACACTCACACACACACACACACACACACACACACACTGTTGACACTCTCCCCCTCTACACTTGGCCCTGTTTGTGGTATACGGGTGAGAGCATTAGTCCTGTTTACTTTGACTTCTCTTTCCTCCCAACCCAGCCCTCAAATTCATTTTCCCCAGAAGATAAGAGTTTTAGAGTGTGTGTGTGTGTGTGTGTGGTGTGTGTGTGTGTGTGTGTGTGTGTGTGTGTGTGTGTGTGTGTGTGTGTGTGTGTGTGTGTGTGTGAGAGAGAGAGAGAGGAGAGAGAGAGAGAGAGAGAGAGAGAGAGAGAGAGAGAGAGAGAGAGAGAGAGTACCAGATTATTATGTGTCGAGACATACACTTCTACCTGAAAATAATATTCACTAATCTGTCATTATTTCTAGTATCAAATTACATATTTATGACAGATTTATAAAAGGCAATGTGAACCATTTTATTTTTTGCCATTATTACTGAAGGAATTGGAGATGTTAGATTTCTAATTCAAAATGCATATTCTGAACGAAATATAGAAAACGATATGTTACCTCCCCCCCCCTCCCCTAAAAAAATTATCGAGATACAACATTTGAAGCTGATATTTCCATGGAACCCAATGGTGATTTCAATGCAGTCCAGTCGTTGTAGTATGTGTATCCTGAGCCAAGTAATTATATACATTGCTGGTAGCACTTGAACTGTGTAAATAATACAATAATACACCAGTTAGGCCTACGTTTAGAGAGTATTAAAAGTCATTAAATCTGACAAATGTTGATTCTATTAAATGGTAGTTAGATATTGTAACTAAGGTCAGACAGTTATGTAGGTGTAGCATATTCGGTATAGTTCAGTTTCTCACACAATAAGCTGCAAAAGATTCATTGTGTGTGTGTGTGTGTGTGTGTGTGTGTGTGTGTGTGTGTGTGTGTGTGTGTATAGCCAGTAATCAGTAACACAGCCTCCAGTTGGCCTACAAACATTACCTATCCCATAAGTCAATACATTAAGTGTTGGGTACATAACGGTGTAAACCAATATTAACTTACCTACAAAGTGAGATGGGTTGGTGGTGTTAGCTGTGTCTGCATAATTAAAGCCAGGCTAGTTTATAATTCACGGCGCCAACAGGATTCAAGCACACGCACACACACACAGACACACACACATCGCGACCACCTTATACCTACCTTCCTTCCACACTTACATCCACATCCATCACCAACCAAGCTCCACAACCACCCACATACTTAGTTTCAGTACATTTTTTCACCGCAAAACATATAAGTTGTGTCTAATGAAAGTACGATTAACATGGAGAGGATGGTAGATAAGTTATCCTCCTCCTCCTCCTCCTGTTCTTCCTACATTTTATTCTCCTCCTAATTCTTCTCTTCTCTTCTCCTACTCCTCCTCTTCTCTTCTTCCTCTTCCTGATCCGCCTCCTCCTCCTTCTGCCTCAGTTTATTTAGGTTTGTGTTATAATGTGTTCCTCAAGTGTTCGATGTTGCGTTGCCGTCCTCCATCAATCATCATCAATCGTTCTCATCATTCCATCATCATCAATCACCACCACCTCATCTCTACACTGAACCGCGGAGCAACAAGACAAATGAGAGGTAACAGGGAAGAAAGACGAGAGGAAAGGGTTCAAATTGAGCAAGGAGGATATTTGATTGCATGGTGAGAGATGGAGCAAAGATGATAAAAAAAAAATAGATAGGTAGATTAAACAAGACAAATAAAATAGATAGGGAGCATGATGAAATAAATGGATGCTCTAGAAAAACAAGGAAGAGGAGCAAGTAAGATGTGGAATAAGGAAATAAGACAAGGTGAAGCCTATAATATTAATAATAGCTGCAGATGAAAGACAAAATAAACACCAAAATATAGGTAGATGACGGAGCAACTTCCAGCAAAGATAGACACATAATTAGGGAGGAATTAATCTGGTGTTGGTAAAGTGATGCATGGGCTATATAGTGATTCATCCAAATTATATGCCACGAAACAGATCTCCTATTAGTAACACTGGGGTCGTCTGTTTCTGGCATAGTTTGAGGAATCAGTGGCCCTCGAATTTACCAACCAGTGAGTCCTTCTTTATATGAGCCTTAACACCACGGACGACGGAACAAAAGATATTATTAACCCCATAGGACACACAAGGATATTAACTCCCAAAACAAAGCGAGAAATTCAACACCACGACGGAGCCAAGAATATTCACACCAAACTTTTAACACGAGTCAAGAATATTCACTCACACCTTTTAACACGAGTCAAGAATATTCACTCACACCTTTTAAACACGAGCTAAGATATTCACACCCAAACTTTTAACACGAGTCAAGAATATTCACTCACACCTTTTAACACGAGCCAAGAATATTGACACCTTTATTTAACACTAGGCATACACGGATTCTATAGATATCAACACAGCAGCACAAACACACATAATTATATACAGAGGGTTTCGATGGATGTGAGTATAAAGTAGCAATTAATAAATATTCGAGTGTATGGGTTGGCGATCATTTATCCATAACATATCGCTCGTTGTATCATCTATAAATGTATACAGATGAAAGCTAGACCATGTAGACTTTGTAGAGTATGTATGTAGCCTATGTATGTATATATGTATGTTTATGAGGAAGTATACCAGTGTGATACAGGTGGTTGGTAGATTGGTTGTATGGTTAAGAGGGGAAATTTTGTGTTGGTAAAATCTGGAGCAACTGAATCCACCAAACTATTCCAAGAACCACAGAACACCATTATGTTTGCTCTTGTGGTTCTGTTTCCTGGCATACTTTGGAGGAATCAAGGCACTCCAATGTAACAAAAGTGAATAAATAGTAAATAAATAGTAAATAGTTGTATGGGGTGAGTTGTTGTTGTTGTATGTACTGACCTTCGTTTGAGGAGAGTGAGGACATGATATCTAGGACTGATGTGACCTCCTCTGGAACTCCTACCACCGCCCTCAGTGTTTCCTGTATACTCCTCGCCACCATTTGTCTGTAAGCAAGAGGGATACAATATTAGTTATGGTCATCTCATGTTGTACGAGGATGATACAAGACACGTACAGTTGGCCACAGGTATTCTTACACAGGTTATTATGGAAAGAGAGGTCATTATTCTGAAAGTACTGCAGTGAGGTCATTATTCTACCAAGTGATCTACCAAGTGATTCGGTAATTAGCAAAACAATAAACCTGGTAATATTGTTGTGTTGCAGTTACGTAGTCTTACATTTTCTATATGTTGTAAATCCTTGAAAACAACAGCGTGTGTACGAATTCTTGTGGCCAATAGTACATACATTACTCTCATTATACATACTAAGAAAAGACGCATATACACATTATATTTTCATGTAACGTAAACAAACTTATCACATAGATACAGTACACTTTATAACACATAGCCTACACTGGATGGAAGAACTTAATATAACAGAAATACACGCTACAAAAAAAAGAGATAAACTGAATCTTCAAATATAAAACAATGCTGCCCATATCATCACAAAAAAAAAAAAAAAAAAAAAAAAAAAAAAAATCTAAACATAATTTATATACACAGAATTCTTACGTTATCAGGATATTTTCTCTGTATGGAAGAAAGAGATGCCGAGGGAAAATAACACTACAATACAGTCCTAATGCTCACCATATGGGATTCTCCCCTGCTTTGCACGATAGGCCTACCAAGGAAAAGTTTGAAATATATATAAAGTATTCTGAATCACAAACTTAGGCTGTATGACCCAAAACATGAAATAATTATGTGTTGAAAAAAATTATGTACTTATATATATAATAACTAGAAAATTTGTAAAAAACATTAATAAAACAGGACTATGGAATGAAAATATATGGATGACAGTAAGCATTAATAATAATATTGTATTTGTTATATATAATGGTGTAAATAAATTTTTGTCACGTGATATTATGTTGTTGTGTATGAATCAGGTTTGTGTTACACGTGGTAGTAAACAATGCGTCATCGTGGACATATATATATACTGGATACACCTGCACTATTTCCTTATATGCATCCGTCTCTCTCTCTCTCTCTCTCTCAAAGTATTTACGCAATTGTTATATATTGTAGATCTCTATCCCTCAATACATCATCTATCATCATCAGTCTCTCTCTCTCTTCCTCTCATACACATGCGTATTACCTCTCTCACACACACATGCGTATTCTCTCTCTCTCTCTCTCTCTCTCTCTCTCTCTCTCTCTCTCCTCTCTCTCTCTCTCTCTCTCTCTCTCTCTCTCTCTCTCATATATGCGTATTATCTCTTACACAGTGCCTACACACGAAGCATCTGCACATGCCTCTGAACACAGCTTTTGTACCTTGCCATTATAACCCAATCTACACATAGACCTACTTACTGAGAGAGAGAGAGAGAGAGAGAGAGAGAGAGAGAGAGAGAGTTGGAGACGTAATGAAGGCAGTGAGGAGAAGTAAGTGGCTGACCAGTGAGGGGATGGGAGGGAAGGGAGGGGGCTGACCAGTGAGGGTATGGGAGGGGAGGGAGGGGCTGACCAGGAAGGGGAGGGAGGCTGACGAACTGACTGACTGACCACGTGGCCTCCAGCGATGCAGCGCCATAGGGGAAGGGTGTGGTGGGTTGGGGGGAACTGAGGAGGGACAGTGTGAAGGGAGAGGGGAGGGGAGGGGCCTACTGTATAATGTGGGGAGGAAGTTTGAGTGAGGGGAGGGGGTTGGTGACGAGGGGAGGGGGTTGGTGATGAGGGGAGGGGTTGGTGATGAGGGGAGGGGGTTGGTGATGAGAGGAGGGGGTTGGTGATGAGAGGAGGGGGTTGGTGATGAGAGGAGGGGGTTGGTGGAGATGAGAGGAGGGGGTTTGAGTGAGGGGAGGGGAGTTGGTGATGAGAGAAGGGGGGTTAAGGTTGTGATGGGAGATGAGAGAAAAATGAGGGGTGTTGTGATGGGACAAGGAAGGGACTTGTTGTAAAAAGAGGGAGGGGGTTTAGGTTGTGATGGGAGGGAGGGGTTAAGGGTATGATGGGAGGTGTGGGTTAAGGGTATGATGGGAGGGAGGGGTTAAGGTTGTGATGGGAGGGAGGGGTTAAGGTGTGATGGGAGGGAGGGGTTATGGGTGTGATGGGAGGAGGGGGTTAGGGTATGATGGGAGGGAGGGGTTAAGGATATGATAGGAGGGGGTTATGGGTATGATGGGAGGGAGGGGTGTTAAGGGTATATGATGGGAGGTGTGGGTTAAGGTTGTGATGGGAGGGAGGGGTTTAGGTTGTGATGGGAGGTGTGGGTTATGGGTATGATGGGAGGTGTGGGTTAAGGGTATATGATGGGAGGTGTGGGTTAAGGGTATATGATGGGAGGGAGGGGTTAAGGTGGCTTGATATTGAAGACAGAAATGAATGAGAGAACCCAAACCAGCATGAGGGGCAGGGATCAAGAGCACTTGGTGGCCACAAGGGGGTTGGTAAAATGTCCTGAGGCTGGGAGGGGGGGGGGGGGGGAAGGGGCGTTGGCAGGAGATTGTGGGAAAGTCACACACACACACGATCAGCATTAAGGGGGGAAATTTTGTTTTGGTAAATCTGGAGCAAATGAATCCTCCAAACTATTCCAAGCAACAGATCACCATTATTTTTGCTTTTCTGGTTCTGTTTCCTGCATATAATTATACTTTGGAGGAATCAAGGCACTCCAATGTAACAAAAGTGAATTACCCCCTAACGAATCTATATGAATAAAGAAACACAGTAGGTTATTTGACTCTAGTGTACAAAAGTTTACGGAATTTTTACACTATAAGGAAGGGGCCATCTTTCTACAGAGTGAGGTTAGACTTGGCTTTTGGGGAGGAGTGTGGGGACTAGGGATGGGGATGATGGATGGGGAGGATGGAAGGAGAGTAAGGAAGATAAAGTGATAGGATGACAGGTTGAGAAAGGACGACAGGATGAGAGAAGGGCAGGAAAAATGGGGAGCAAGGGAGGTTAGGGAAATGGGGTAAAATGAGGGGAGGAGGGAAGAGGGAATCGAGGGAGACAGAGACAGACATGATGATGGATAGTGAGGTTGAGTGTAAGGGAAAAAAAGAATATGAGAAGGGTAGGGATAATTGGAGAAGAAAATGTACTAAGGAAGAAGATGAGAAAAATAATGAGTGAAGGAAGGAAATGAGTGGAAATGAGAGGGACGATGTGAGAACAGCATAATTAAAAAAAGACGAGTGGAGAGGGAGGGAGGGGGGGGGGGGTTCAGGGAGGGTGCGGGAGTGGGGGGTACATCTCGTGCATGAAACAACCAAGGAGGGGTAAGGGGGGCAAAATCGAAATGGAGAGGGGGGAGGGGGGGAGCACTAATAATGGGGGTGGAGTGATGAGGGGAGGGAGGGGGGGCATGTTATAAAATAGTGTCTATTATGGTGGATGGGTTGGGTTGGATATAACAGTATGAGTAAGGACCTTCAGGGGGGTCTGTGCTCCCCGTTACACACCCACACGCCCACAAGCTGGTCATCCATCTTGTGGCGCCGGTGGTGAGGAAAATGGCGGGTGGCTTTGGTCATGCAGGGGGCGGGGGCTGGTGTTTGGGAGGGGGGCGGGGGCTAGATACGTGTGTAGCCTACCCCCGGCCACCACGTCACCGCCAGCCCCGCCACCACACACCCCGCCAAATCACACCTCGCCACGTGGCAAAGGGGGGGGGGGGCGGGGCCTCTACACACAGCCATGCACACGCTCCGCCCACCTTGCTAGCATGCACTCACGCGGGCAACATACATACATACACACGCACATATACACATAATGCACATAACACCCCCGCTGCTGCCCACTGCGCACTACAACACAGGTGGATGCCCTCAACACACACATACACACACACTTCATGCATGATTCATACACACCTTTCTATATACACTACACCTAACCATATATAAAACACTAATCCAAACCATACATACATACACACACACATACTACAAGAAACAGAAATAAAACAAAAATTATCACAAATTCAATTGCATACATACATAACACATACAAAGATACATACATATATAATACCTGACAAAACAGACCCCCACTAACAAGGTAGGTCTAAGTACACAGGTCGGTCAGTCAGTCAGTCAGTCAGTATAGGTCACACAATAAATCACTCGTCTAGGCATTACACTGACAACCACAATAATGTATAGGGAGGTGAAGTAAAGAAAACAGAGGGAGTTAAGGTGGAGAAGAAGTGCAGTGTGGTAAATCTGAAGCAAGCGATTCCTCCAAACTATTCCAAGCAACAGAACACCACCATTATTTTTGGTTCATCTGGTCCTTGTTTCCTGGCATACTTTGGAGGAATCATGGCACTCCAATGTAACAAAAAGTGAATTACCTACCCCCATAATTAAAGGAAGTCTAACTACAGCATGAAACCTATTGGCCCTTACGAGGTTGTTTGGGTCTAGGCTAATCACTACTAACACTAACAGAGGGAAAGAAAGGATAGAACTGTGAAAGGCTCATGTCCTCCCTATTCACCAACTGGGCTAAAGGTTGGAGGGAAGGAAGGTGTACACGGAGGAAATAAAGGTATATAAGTGATGGAATAGAGAGTGAAGAGAGGAAGTGGTAAGGAAGGAGAAAGTGAGAGGAGAGGAAGGAAGTACTTAGGTAGGTTGGAAGTGAGGGATAAATGGGAGTAGGAAGATGAGTAAAGGAAATAGAAAGGGTAATGGTGAAAAGGAAGGAAGTAAGGGAAATAGGAAGGAAGTAAGGGAATAGGAAGGGAGTGAGGGAGGAAGGAAACGAA
>JAWQEG010003875.1:65000-84865 GCA_033782935.1 Petrolisthes cinctipes | reverse complement strand
CTACTGCATCAGCCACACAACACACACACCCACACCCATACACACACACACACACACCCATACACACCCATACACACACACACACACACACCCACCCATACACACCCATACACACACCCACCCATATACACACACACACACACACACACCCATACACACACACATACACCCATACACACACCCATACACACACACACACCCACACACACACACACACATACACACACACACACACACACACACACACACACACACACACCCATACCACACACACACCCATACATACACACACCCACCCACCACCCCATACACATACACACACACACACACACACCCTCACCCATACACACACACACACACCCACCCACACACCCATACACACACACATACACACACCACATGCACCTCTTCACATCACCAGTCATTGCATCAGAAGTGACAACATGTGGTTCAGGTTATCTTACAAGGGTCCTGGCAAGAATATTAAGGCGACCATTAATTAAGGCGACCATTAATTAATCTATACTATAAATGGCAAACCGTCTCTGTTTGTCCACTTATAACTCCAAAACGGTTACATCTACATCCAAAACTCATATATGTTCTGAATCACCATCACCAGGCGAAGGTTTTGGTATGACGTAACATGACGTAACTCGATGTAAAAATTACGTCATCTATAAATCCGCAAAAAAATACGGTTACACTCCCAAAACTATATATTCTGAATCAGCACCACCGGCAAAGGTTTTATAAAGTAACATGGACGTAACTTGGACGTAAAACTTATGATAAAATGTCAAATATTCTATTTATCGGTTAAAACCATAAAGAAGAGCTCGAACGGAACTCCCGCACCCCCCTAAACCCCCCCCCCCAAGCCTGTCCCTATTCCCGCACCCCCTTAAATAATATGAGGAGTTTGTTTAGCCGTCTATAGCCTATCGATACTGGGCAGCAATCTTCAATTCAAGGATCTTTTTAATTTTGTCCCGCGTGTGGTGAAAGGCAGGAGAGAAGAACGGCTGAAGTATATTTTTGCAATTATTTTTCTGTTTTCTTCATTTGTTGACCAGTTTTTTCCATATTTTTGTTTTTGCCATTATTTTTGTCTTTTTCTTTATTTTGTTTGTTTTTTCTTATTTTGTTTTTAATTCTTTTTCTTTTTTTCTTTTTTTTATTTATATATTGTTTAACCTTTATTTTGTTTTTTTCATTCTTGTTTTTTCCTTTATATTTGTTTAACCTTTTATTTTGTTTTTTCATTCTTTTTTTTTTTTCCTTTATATTTGTTTAACCTTTTATTTTGTTTTTTCCTATATTTTTGTCTTTTTCCTTTTCAGTTTGCTCCGTTTCTCTTTGTTTTGTTTTTTTCTCTCTCTCTCTTTCTGAATCATGTTGTCTTCTATTATATATATTTTTTCTGGTTAACACTGGATGAATTTAAAACAAGTAAACATCCCGTCGACTTATTTAAGAAGATCCTGTGATGTAGTCAGAAAATTGGAGGTAAAATGAGTCCTTCAATATTGCCACGAAACAACCACCTATATAGGGAAGGAGCTTGTTTCGTGGCATGGTCAGGAGGAATCAGAAGCCTCCCAATATTGTCCCATACATGATCATCACAGGCAGGGTCCTTAATTAAAGGAGCCTTACTTACTTCACATTATTTGATATTAGTTAAGGAATGAATGAAGTATGAAGAGTAAAATATAATACACACAGCACACACACACACACACACACACACACACACACACACACACACACACACACAGAGAGAGAGAGAGAGAGAGAGAGAGAGAGAGAGGAGAGAAGGAGAGAGAGAGAGAGAGAGGAGAGGAGAGAGAGAGAGAGAGAGAGAGAGAGAGAGAGAGAGAGAGAGAGAGAGAGAGAGAGAGAGAGAGAGAGAGAGTGTGAAAGAGAGAGAGAGAGAGAGTGTGAAAGAGAGAGAGAGAGAGAGTGTGAAAAGAGAGTGAAAGAGAGAGTGAAGAGAGAGAAAGGATGGATTATGAAGGGGTTAAAGTACGATTGATAAGGGTTAGTGATAAGAGTCATTCTGGTGTTGTGTATGCAGTCAGTCAGTCATTCATCATCACTATCAGTCACAGGGCCAAGTCCCAATGGGGCAAAGCTCACCTCTGTGTGTGTGTGTGTGTTTGTTGTTTGTATGTGTGTGTGTGTGTGTGTGTGTTAGTGTTATGTTGTGTATGTATGTTGTGTTTGTGTGTGTTGTGTTGTGTATGTATGTTGTGTTTGTGTGTGTTGTGTTGCTTGTGTGTGTGTTGTTTGTATTTTATGCGTGTGTACGTTGTGTGTGTGTGTGTGTGTGTGTGTGTGTACGTTGTGTGTGTGTGTGTGTGTGTGTGTGTGTGTGTGTGTGTGTTATCAGCCTGTGAGCTCATTATTAGTCACATCCGTTAATATGCATTTCCTTTTCACTGATTAATTTTTTTATTATTATTGTTATTACACCATCGCCTTCCTCTTGTACATAAAGCATACATACATACATACATACACACTCAAATACATACATACATACATACATACATACACACATACACACACACACACACACACACACACACTCACATTCATACATAGTACACATACATACTAAAATACATGCTCACATATATTCATACATACTGCATACCTACATACATATACATTCAAATACATACTCGGGCGTATATAAACAAACACATACTGTTATTCCTCTTGCCAGTATCTACTATTGTGTTAGGGAGAGTGTGTAAGTGTGAGGGTGTGGGGGAGAGCGAGAGGATTTTAGAGTATTTTCTTAGAGTATCATCGGCAGTATTCAAATCTAGACCATTACAAATATGGAAAACTGTTGCCACCAAAAATGAATAATAATAATAATAATGATAATAATAATAATAATAATAATGATGATAATATGATATGAGAATATGATGATGATGTGAGATGATGATGATGATTGAGATGATATGATGATGATATGAGATGATATGATGATGATGATGATATTATATATAATGATTATGATATGATATGAAAATTATGATGATGTCCTGTTAGGAGTAATTATCAATTATTGGACGCATTTACGATACTTTTTTATTATCGAGGAAATGATTTATAACATCTACCATTTCTAGTAAGGTTTGTTTGAAGTCATTAATTGGGTGCATGTACTGGTATGAAAACTAATGGATTTATATTGTGTTCATTTGCCGGGGCTTCGTATCGATATTTACTCGGGAAAATTGTTGTGGATATGTATGAGGACCTTAGCTGTGGAACCTTTATTATATATATATATATATGTAAAATATTTCTTTATAAAATACTGTATACTGAGGGGAGCCCTTCAATGACAACACTTGAGGTAAAAATGAATATATGTTGTATTTTGCTGTTAACAAAAGAACACCTTATCTGTTACACTCACCCTTGTCCACTACACTCTTACTCATACACTGAGAATCACGTCAATCAAGTGTAATGGTGAGACTTTAAGATTAACCTTTGTTATTATCACAAGAACGATAAAGACATATACGGTAGAGAAATTCCATAACGACTGCAGTAAACCGCAAGAAATGTGAATTTTTTGTTTTGTTTATCACTGAAAACATAGACATACACAGTAAAGTAATTCCATAACACACACACACACACACACACACACACACACACACACACACACACACACACACACACACACACACACACACACACACACACACACACACACACACACACACACACAATAAAATATTTGTATTAAATATGCGCATGGATTTGGATCATATGACGTGCATCCATTTTTGCGCTGACGAACACAACACTAACCCGATCTGTTTCGTCTGCTGAGGAAGGAAGGAAGGAAGGAAGGAATGTTACCCCCTTTATGTTGACTGATAGAACGATTGAGTCAGGGAGAAAGAAGCTAAGAGGAGCTGTGTATTATGGTCGGTATTCGTAGTAGTTTTGACGAGGTTTAATGGGCCATGTGATCGTGTATGAGACCTGCATGGTGGCTTTTAATTCCCCCTAACTATGCCACGAAACAAGCTCCTTTAACTTAGGGGGTATTGCAATTTTGTTAGATTGAAGTGCCATGATTCCTCCAAACTATGCCAGGAAACAGGACCAAATGAACCAAAATAATGGTGTTCTGTTGATTCCTCCAAACTATTCCAAGCAACAGAACACCATTATTTTTGTTCAGTTGATCCTGTTTCCTGGCATACTTTGGAGGAATCATGGCACTCCAATGTAACAAAAGTGAATTACCCCCTTAACCTCCTACATTAACCATCACATTCCTGAAAGTAATGTTTACACTCCAGGTAAGATCTGATCTTATTATCTTGGCCTCAAGGAGATTGTCGCGTCCAGAAAATCAAAACACGAAACTGTAAAAGTGTATGTGTGGGAAAGCGAAATCGTGAGTCAGTGTGTGTGCAGGAGAGAGAGAGAGAGAGAGAGAGAGAGAGAGAGAGAGAGAGAGAGAGAGAGAGAGGCACTAATCTTGTAACTGATATCGCAACTACAGATTGTAACACATCGTGAACTTTTTATCAACATTGGAGACTTTTTCCCCGACTAAGGTTTTTACAAGACTATGTATGATAACGCTTTAGCTTCGTAACCATTTTTAAGTTTACGTTTAAAGTATCTAATTTTAGCTAAACTAGGTAGGTATAGTTTTGATGAATGAAAGTATAATTTATCAACCGAGTTATGTCACACTCAGACAGGATAAAATTATAAAAATAGAAGAGAATAATAATTTAAGGGAAGAAAATTGATTGATGACCCTTTGTGAACCGATATTTCTGTGACCCGTTTGCAAGTTGATGTAAATGAAGGCAGAATAGACAGAAACAACAAAGGAAGGAAGGAAGGAAGATGGAGGATATTTAAAGGGAAGGAAGGAAAGATATTGAATTCACCTCGCTGAGCCACATTGGTCATGAAACTCGACAAAACAGGAAAGCACTACCTTTCTGCAAACTTTGCACGCAGTGCAGTATGCGACACACACACACACACACACACACACACACACACACACACACACACACACACACACACACACACACACACACACACACACACACACACACACACACACACACACACACACACACACACACACACACACACACACACACACACACACACACACACACACACACACACACACACACACACACACACACACACACACAGCGTCGCCACAACCCTAACATGCAGTCAAAACAATTGGCACATGAGAAAGTTGAACATATTAGTGAACCTCGATACAGTGTTATTAGCCTTTGATAAGTTCAGGGCAACACATATACATATATACGGGTTTCATCTTACCCAGCACCATGTTGAGGGAGAAATGTAAAGCAGCATTGGTCAACACAAATAATGAACCAGATGCTCCTCCTTGAAATAATTACTAATACCACAAACTCAATGGCACTGTAATGATGAAGAGAGTCTATATTCAACACCTTAACGACTAGCAGTATAGTCATGAAACCAACACGAGGTAGACATTATACATTTCTTATTGCAAAGACTCGACAACCACCTGCCCACGTACAAGTGAAAGTTGGTGAAAATTTTCTGATGAAATGAAATTGTTCGCCAGACTTTTTTCGTTGGCAATGTTGTGATGTTGGTGGTGAGGTTTGTAAGATACTAGCGGTGATACTGGAGTCTATAATTATACTCCTCCAAACTATACTATAGAAGACTCATTGCCTCAGTAAAGCTTTGATCGTTTGCAGAAAGTAGTATCTGCAAGCAAATATTGTCAAGAAAATTCAGGTCCCACAAACATTTTAGCTTATAAAAAGTAAATAGCAAGTCACTTACCTCGATATCTAGTGAGGGAAACATGATTGACGGATGTGTTGTTGAGGCTTCACTGATAAAATATTCTCCCTCAAGAGATTT
This sequence comes from Petrolisthes cinctipes, assembly GCA_033782935.1. Taxonomy (NCBI): domain Eukaryota; kingdom Metazoa; phylum Arthropoda; class Malacostraca; order Decapoda; family Porcellanidae; genus Petrolisthes; species Petrolisthes cinctipes. The sequence goes on along the minus strand of JAWQEG010003875.1, from coordinate 78,907 downwards.
TAATGGCACCGTTTGTCATCACTGGCACAGGGAGCGAGGGGTCAGGACGCGAGGTTCAGGCAGGGCCAAGCATTGTATTTACTGACACTCTTGAACAACAGCAACATTATCATTGGCTCAGCCGTCTTTCCTCACGCACTCGCTCAACTTCCACACATTTTCTATCATTGTGGTCATGAGTGAAAACTACTGTGCACTTTTTCATTGGGGGAACTACAGCGTAACATTTCACTTGTTCTCTTTTCTGTTTCCTCTCTTGGAGGATATTCTAGTTTAGCAAATCATTTCTGCTTTTTATTGGCAAATTTTTCACTGCTATTGTGAAACTTAGGTAACAGAGCCATGACAAGTTTACATAGGTTATGTGTATAGTAAACATCATGTATTACCATCTATCGGTAAAGATTCCCTTTGAGTGTTGGTAACTGTTGGAGTTATTCTCATTTGGTGTCTCATGTGGAATGTTATCAGTAAGAAACACTGTAATTCACCAATTGGACCTGTAGCAACAACGTAAAAAACGATAATGTAAGCTCAAATATATATATAGTAACATTGCAGATTTACACACAACTTCATGAAATTTCCTACACAAGAAGTCCATTTAGCTTTCCACCGCTGCAGGAGGGAAGTTGGCAGGTCAGCAAATTACACACTGACGGGCAAAAACTTCAGATTTAACCCACTGAAAAGTAAACTCGTCTTTCCTGTCTTTTTTTTTTCTTTCTTTTAGTTTCGTGTTCTTTATAAACCTGAGACTGTCCAGAAATAATGATCGCGAGAATAATTAAGGGGGCGATTTGAAGATCAGTGAATTTCAAGCGGTAGAACAGTAGATAGATAATTATATATTCTTTGGTGGACTTCGGACCAAATACATGTCAGATTGAGTCCACACCAAACGTCTGTGGATCTTTTTTTCTGATAATTTTCGACCCCCATTGATTGTCATTCGTAAGGACCCTGTGATTGTGTATGAAAATTGGAGGCTTCTGATTCCACCTGACCATGCCCACGAAACAAACAAGCTCTTTCCAAATAGGTGTTGTTTCATGGCAATATTTGAAGGCCTCTTTTACCTCCAATCTTCTGACTACATGACAGGGTCCCTTAAAACTAAAATAATATAAGAAATAGTGATAGACAGATCTGCCTGTCTGTGTCACTCTCCCCTCCACCATGACTTGAGGGAAAGTCTTGTAATATTTACTCTCAGTCTCCATTTTTGTGCTTGTGTGTGTGTGTGTGTGCTTGTGGGTGTCCGAAAGTGTGTATATATAAAACTTTCCCTGTGTGCATGTGCTTGTGCTTTTGGGTGTGCGAAAGTTGTGTATATATCAACTTTCCCTGTGTGCATGTATGTCGCTTCTTTTACCTTTTGTGTGTGTGAAAGTGAATGTCGTGTTGTGTGTATGAAACGGGTAAAGTGTGTATACGTGTGTGCTTATGGGTCTACATATACGAGCAAGTGCAGGAAAAACACAGCTTCAGTCGGTCTGTACTTAAAATTTTATAGACGTAAATTGTCTGTCTTCGTCTTTGTGTCCTGTGGTGATGAAGAATATATTGTTGAGCATAAACAAATCACCATGAGGGATAATCACCCCCTTTGTACCGTAATGTTAGTAGTGTTCTAGTTGCACACACTGTTTACATGCAGCCAATGAGATAGTTTGCTCTTCATGTTTAAGTTTTCATACCATATAAGAATAGAGAAATTGGTCAGCTTCCAACACAGAGCCATCTTGGGGCCTCCACTGCTACTCTAACCACCCTTGTGTCTCCTGTTGAATTTTACTAGTATTAAGGGAGAAATCTCTTGTTGGTAAATTGGAAGGCTACTGATTCCTCCAAACTATGCCACGAAACAGACGTCCATAGTGTTACTGATAGGGGATCTCTTTCGTGGCATAATTTGGAGGAATCACCAGCACATCAAATTACCAACAACAGATTCCTCCCCGTTAAGATGAGATTTTTTTGTTGGTGAATTTGAGGGCTACTGATTCCTCCAAACTATGACACAAAACAACAAATTCCTTAATAGTAACAATGAGGTGATGTGTTTCGTGGCATTGTTTGGAGTAGTCGGTAGCCTTCAAATTCACCAACAAAAGGATTCTTTTTGAAAATGTGGATATATCAGTTATATCACTCGATAATCGATAATTTCCTTTTGACTCTAAATCATGTCATACCAAACAAGATATTTGAAATTTATACTGTAAAACAATAGATGGCAAAGATAATATTTACAAAATGGTGCAAAGATAATGCATTATACCTAAAAAAATAATGAGTTGATGAGCTCTGTAGCAAAGGCCAAGTGTCTGCCCAAACTCAATACTCGTATACTGTAGTACTTTTTGTAAGTGAACAAACAGTAGTTCACTGAGGGAGACAAAAAGTAGCATTTTTCAGTCAGACATACGAGTTTTTCAACCACTGACCAATGTTTGTAGAGTACTGTAGAACTTCTGGACAATAATCACTTCCCCAGAAGACCAGCTTCAGTGGAAAACACTTCACAGATCTCCAACCCTTGATTATTAAATTTCACCTGCCAAAGCATTTCAAACCAAGTCAATTTTTCAGTAAACCCGCTACCCAGGCAGCTCTTTGTTTTTCTCTCTGAATATCTTTCTTTCTGCCTCCAGTCGTGTCTCCTCAACATCCCTCCTCTCTGACTCTACAGTATCCTTACCATACACCTACCCATATTTCTGTCTATATGTCTCGCTCTTTATCTCTGCCTGTCAGTCTCTGGGTCATTCCGTCCACTCGTATAGAAATCAGTGAGACACATGGATACCTCAACACTATCTCCTTCCTTATACAAACAAGGTTGTGTGTGTGTCGATCGATTCCTCTCAATCTTTACTCTTACTTTTCATACTTTTACTTTTGACTCATTTTGTCTAGGTGTCTGTCTCTCTCACTCTGACACTTGCTTTCAGTCTATCACTTCCTGCTTTTGATTCACTCATTATTCCCTTTACCTTATATTCATTTCTTTTTCTAACACTTGCACTCTAACCTTCGCTGTCTTATTCTCGATTACTTTTCCTGGCTCACTTCCTTCACTATCCTAAGAGTATATATCTGGTTCACACTTTCATTCTCTCCCACCTACATTTTCACACATAAGCACAAACTGATGAACAAACATGAACATAATACAGGGAGATAAACTTGTACACACACACACACACACACACACACACACACACACACAAAATAACAGACATATAGGTACACACACACAAAATAACACACAGACATATTGGTATACCGACCCACCGTTACACACACACACACACACACACACACACACACACACACACACACACACACACACACACACACACACACACACTTGCCAATCCAGTACCATAACCTGTACGGAGTCTACGTGTAGCCGGCTGACTTGACTTGACTTGACTTGACTTTCCTTTCATGCCAGACTCACCACCACCACCACTACCACTAAGGAAGGAGCACGTGCTGACCTACATAGCCAACCGGGGCGATGAGGCAGGTTAGGTCAAGTCAGGTGCCCCGGGGTCATGCAGCTATAATATCCCCACCCCACCACCCAGTACTGTCTCCCACACACACTGTCTGAATATCTTCCCCCTATCTCTCTCTTCCCTCTCTCTCTTCCCTCTTTCTCTCTTCCCTTTCTTCTTTTTCCCTCTCTGCCCTCTCCCTCTCTTCCTTCTCTCTCTCTTCCTTCTCTCTCTCTTCCCTCACCCTCTCTTCCCTTTCCTCTCTGCCCTCTCCTTCTCTGCCCTTCTCCCTCTCCCCTTTCCTTCCACACGCCTCTACTGGACACCCCACTGCTACACTACATTCACTCTGCCCTCTCCCTATCTTCCTTCTCCCTCTCTACCCTTTCCTTCCCCACCCCTCTACTTTACACCCCACTGATACACTACTCCATCAAACACCTCCCACACATAACACACTGTAGTAGCGAGAGCAGTAGAAGTTCATATGAAGTTGTCCTAGTATATACCCTTACAAGGCAGGTCCTTTTACAAACCCCTCCATTTCTATTCATATATTCTTGGCTAATATATAGTTCTGTGTATCTCTACCTCATTATCGTAAGCTAAAAATGAGTACGTACAAACCCCTTTTTACAAACCCCTCCATTTCTATTCATATAATTATTCTTGGCTACTTTATCGTTCTGTGTATCTCTTCCTCATTTTCGTAAGCTATAATTGAGTACAAGACAAGTCAGGATAGTATGAGATTTGTGGACCCATGATACAGGGTTTGTGTGTGAGTAGCAGATACCAACCAGTGCACGGTTTAGCCATCATTTAATGTCATGTAATTGGTTTGTCCAACACCACGCGGTTTTACTTGGTACAGAAAAAAACCTCCTTCATAATTGAGGTGATATTCACGTTAAGGGACCCGGTGTTGTAGCCAGAAAAGTGGAGAATAATGAGTCCTTCAAATATTGCCACGAAACACTACCTATAGAGAAGGAGCATGTTTCGTGGCATGGTCAGAAGGAATCAGAAGCCTCCACCAATATTCATACACGATCACAGGGTCCTTAACTAGTGGTGGAGTATTGGATCATTTTCCATTCACCACACATGAGTCTGGAGTGCAGGCCCTTCACGTGTTAATAGTTAAGGGGTTAGTATACTTTTGGTACATTAGAGCGCCTTGTTTCCTCCAAAGTATAACAGGAAACAGGACCAGAGTAATAGGATGATGGTAGCCTGTTGATTAGATAGTTTGGAAGCATCAGTTACTCCTACTCCAGATTTACCAACACTGTACTACTCCCCTTAAAAGTGATCGAGTGGTGAAAGGCAGCCAAGATATTTTGCTGACATTTGGTAACTCAGACGTCAACATTTTTTTATTACCGAGACTGTCTCTATGTACGAGGGAATGCAAAGATAGACAACTATTGGTCAGGGTAATGACTAGGCTATTTGTTATGGTTTGTAATGATGACTGGGGAGAGTTGAACAAAATAATAATTAAGCAAGCAGTCTTCATTTAACTCAAGGTCTCACGTCGTCCTTTCAAAGTATAGATCCTGCAAATTTAGGAAAGGAAGGGAAGGAGGGAGTTAGGCACCTACTAGACTATGCTTGACACAACTAACCTACACACTCTCCAGATAATTATGTACTCCAAGGCTGAAATGAGTTTGTGTACAGTAGAGTAGTCGGTGTTTAGGAAAGCTAATAGAGAAGTGTGTCTAAAACGTAACTCTTGTATTGTTATAAACTAATGCTTTTGTTATTGTGTTTCAGGTGAGTGTTGCTGTCGGTGTTGTTGTTGTTGTTGTTGTTGTTGTTGCTATCGTCAAGGTAAGAGTGAACCATGCATATCCGGTTACTTTAACGAGATGCAAAACAAGAAGCATGATTTGTGATTATGTTTTATGTGTGTGTAAATTAATATATTTTGTTGTGTGCGAGTGTATTTTGTTTTGTGTGAGTGTATTTTGTTGTGTGTGTGTTTTTTTGTTGTTGTTGGTGTGTGTGTATTTTGTTGTGTGTGTGTGTGTGTATTTTGTTGTGTGTGTGTATTTTGTTGTGTGTGTGTGTATTTTGTTGTTGTTGGTGTGTGTGTGTTTTTTGTTGTTGGTGTGTATATATTTTGTTGTGTGTGTGTGTGTTTTTTTTGTTGTGTGTGTGTGTGTATTTTGGTTTGTGTGCGTGTATTAACCAATCCTGGCAAACAAATTGAAGTGTGAGTGTAATTTGTGGCGAGTTCTATCTTCTATATAGGGCCTGTGATATAGTCGATCAATTGGTACGGAACACTGATGCCACAAAACCAAGCCAAAAAACTATAAAGAGACCTTAAGGGGATAGTATAGTGTTGGTAAATCTGGAGCAACTGATTCCTCTAAACAATTCCAAGCAACAGGACACCATTATATTTGTTCATCTGGTCCTGTTTCTTGGCATACTTTGGGGGAATCAAGGCACTCCAATGTACCAAAAAGTATACTCTCCCCTTAACCATTGTATACAGAGGCAGTGTATTTATTTCCTCGTGCAAAATTTGGAAACTCTCTAACATTCAGTAAATATCCGACAGCAACACACATATGCAGATCTCTTACGTAATTATCACTCGTAGATTTAATTAGCGTGTGGGTGGCTTGACTTTTACTTCAGCCATTATGCAGCGATTCAGCTCCAAGATGAAACACACTTCATTAAATTGCCTGATAAATGTTTGACGTTCGATGGTGAATCCTGAATGTTTTTGTTTTTAGTGTGCAGTCACGAACCAAAATTTGTATCTTGCTAAGGCTTGCTCTGAATGGTTTGGCATGATGAATATATAACTCTTATTCTTGTTCTTAGGTACAATTGTAATGTTTTTTTTTGTTTAGCAGAGGGAAGCTGACACGTGTTATGGTAATAGTGCAGTGTTGGTAAATCTGACACAACTGATTCCTCTTACAATACTATTCCAAGCAACATGTATGTATAGGACACCATTATTTTTGTTAATCCGGTTCTGTTTCCTGGCATACTTTGGAGGTATCAAGACGTTTTAATGCATGTATGTACAGTCGGGGTCAATAATAATCATCCATATAGGGGTAACTCACGTAAGAGTTTGACAGCTTCCCTCTGTTCTTTAGCTGATAAACTTTCCAATAGATAGGTTAAGTATCATCTTTTAATGTACTACAAGCAGCTACGCACTACTTAAAACAATAACATCATATGTGAATGTGAAAATATTATTAGATAGCAAATTGTTTGAGATACCCATATGTGGATGATAATTATTGACCCCGACTGTACCGGAAGTATAATATCCCTTTAACACCGAAGTCATCCCCGTGTGTATCCAAACTTTTGCCCTCAGCTGTACCATCGTATCGTGCTGACATAAAACACAAGTACGGTACCGACTTTACCATCGACGACAACAACAACAACAACAACAACAACACTACTGAATGTCTGAATGAAAGTAATCGTTGCTGGAGAGAAAAAACGTAACGAGAGAGAAGTGCCATTGTCTGTTATAATGAGGATTACTGTAATGCTATGATAATGATGATAGTAATAATAACAGTGATAATGGTGATAATGATGATAATATTACGAAAAGTTTTTATAATATTGATAATTATTATTAATATATCATTATTATTATCATTGTTAATAATTTTCGTCTTCATCGTGACATCAAAATCAATAAAATAATATCAAGGAAAAGGTGATATTGGCGTTTTGTTTTTAATAGTGTTAAGTTTAGTTTTTAATTGGCTGTGTCTGAGGGTCAAAGGTGAAGAAGCAAATGTGTACACCAAGAGAAAGTCATATTAACAGACGTGGGTGGAAGGGAGGAAGACGGGACGAGGGGGAGCAGGAAGAGGAGGAGGAGGATTGAGAAGAGACGAAGGAGGAAGGCGGGGGGAGGGGAAGGAAGGGGAAGGAAGGAGAGGAGGAGGATTGAGAAGAGAAGGAGGGAGAGGATATAGGAGGGGAAGCAGGAAGGAGAGGAAGAGGAGGAGGATTGAGAAGAGATGAGGAAGGCGGGGGGAGGGGAAGAAAGGGGAAGGAAGGAGAGGAGGAGGATTGAGAAGAGAAGGAGGGAGAGGATATAGGAGGGGAAGCAGGAAGGAGAGGAAGAGGAGGAGAAGGGTTGAGAAGAAAAGGAGGGAGAGGATATAGGAGGAGGAGGAAGGAGAGGAAGAGGAGGAGGAGGATTGAGAAGAGAAAGAGGGAGACGATATAGAAGGAAGGAGAGGAAGAGAAGGAGGATTGAGAAGAGGAGGAGTGAGAGGATATGAGGAGGAGGAGGAAGAAGAAGAGAAGAGATAGAGAATAATAATGAGGAGGAGTAGGATTAAGGAGAGGAGGGCTAAAGGGAAGATTATTGGATCATTACATTATGTTAACAAAAGATTACTTGCAAAGGATTTTTATAAGACAACAGACCTACTGAACCACACGAGGAGGTGGAAGAGGATTTGGTGGTGGTATATTCATTTAGTCATTCATCCAGCGGGGGAATACAAAGACTCTTATTAATTAAAAACATCTAATCTATTGAAATTTATGAAGTTGTTTAATTATATTCTGTCGTCTATACTTTTTGTGTGAGAGATAAAATAGTGAATTAATAGTTGTTGTAGTAGAGGAGGAGGAGGAGGAAGTAGAAAGGAAGGAGAAAGAAAAGGAAAGAAGATGGACACAAGGAGAGGAGGAGAGAAGGAAGGGAAGGGGAAGAGAGGAAGATGATACAATGACAGGAAGACGAGTGGAAGAAAAATGATGATGTGAAGACTGTAAAGGAGGAGGGAGATGAAAAAAATATTAGACGGTGTAGCGAAGATGGGAAAAGGAGAAAGCGTGGGATTGAGGAAAGAATGATGGGAGGGAAGAGAAAATGAAGAAAGCAAAGTGAGGGAATGAAAGTGGCAAAAGGGGAAGGGGAGAAGGAGAGGAAGATAATTGCGGGGTAGATGAGGAAGATAAAAGAAAGTGAAGACGAGGGAAAAGAAAAGAAGAAATTGCGGGGAAGGAGTGGGAGGGGAAAGGAGAAAGAGACGGAGGGGAAACAATATAAAAAGTTAAAGTTTGGGAATGAAGGAATGATAGTTAAAGGTAAGAAGGGGAGGAACGAGGAAGAAGGAAGAGGAAGCAGGGAATGAAAGGATGAAGGATGGAAGGGGGAAGTAGGGAAGGAAAGGAGGGAAGGGACGGAGAAAAGAAGGGAGGCAGCAAGGAAAGAAGGAAAGGGAGAAACAAAGGAATAAGGGAAAGGGATCGGATGAGATCAATAAAGGAACGAAGGACAATTTTAGGGAGAGAAGGCATGAAAGGAAATATATATTGAAAAGGAATGGGTAGGTAAGTAACATTGAAAGCAGGAAAGGATGAAGAGAAGGAAGAGAAGGGAAGAAAAGGAGGATGGGAGGGAGGGAGGAAGAAAAGGAGGGAGGGAGGAAGAAAAGGAGGGAGGGAGGGAGGGAGGAAGAAAAGGAGGGAGGGATGGAGGGAAATATGAAGGAAATGAAAGCAGGATAAAAGGAATGAATGGAAGTGCATTTTATGGAGAAATAATGACATGAAGAGGGATGGAAAGGAAGGAAGGAAGGTCCGCTCAAGGAAAATGAAAAATGTGTATACGATAAAGGGACTAGAAGGAAAGTGATAAATCAGTATGAAGAGGAAGATACGAGGAAGGAGGGAACAGAAGGAGGAGGGAATTATGAAAAAGATCGGAGAGAAGGGAAAAGGGAGTGAGAGTGAAGGATAGGTGAGAGGGTGAAAGGAACTGGTAGAGAAAGGGAGAAAATGAAAAGAGGGACGGGAGGAAGGAAACGAGAATAGGCATGGGAGATAAGAAGGAAGGGAGAAGGGGAGGGAAGAAGGGAAAGAGAAGGGGAGGGAAGAAGGGAAGGAAAATGGAGAGGGAAAAAGGGAACGAGAAAAGGCAGGGAAGATGGGAGATAGGAAGAAAGAGAGAAGAGGAGGGAAGGAGAAGGGGAGGAAAGAAGGGAAGGAGAATGGTAGGGATGAAGGGAGGGATGAAAGGAGGGAGAAGGGGAGGGAAGAAAGAAAGGAGAATAGAAGCGGAGGAGAGGAAAGGAGAGCCAAAAAAAAGTGAGGAAAAGGGAAGACTGAGGAAGCAAGCAATGAAGGGAATACAAGTAGGATACAAAATATAAAAAACCAGAGGATGAGAGAAAGGGAAAGGAGAAAGAGTGAAAATGTCAAGGGAGGCGAAGGAGTCGAGTCTGCAGGGGAAGCAAAAACTTAACCCGTTCCTCTCCACCACCAGCTGACCCTCCCTCCCTCCCTCCCTCCCTCCACCTGATCCTCCCTCCCTCCCTTACCTCCCTCCCTCCCTTACCTCCATCCCTTACCTCCCTCCACCTGATCCTTCCTCCCTCCCTTACCTCCCTCCCTCCACCTGATCCTCCCTCCCTCCCTTACCTCCCTTCTGAATACTCCCTCTACTCCTTCCTTCCCTCCCTCTCTCCCTCTCTCCATTCACCTTCCGTACTCCCTCTCAATCACCTGCACACTCTCACTTTCTCTCCCCATTTTATCCCTCTCTCTTTTTGTTCTCTCTCTCTCTCTCTCTCTCTCTCCCAACACTTGATCTGCCTTCCCTTCCACTCATCCTTCTTTCTCTCCCTTCTTCCGTTCCTCCTTTTCTTCCTCCACTTCTCCATTTCTCCACCAAGTAAAACCTTCCCTTCCTTCCTCTCCCCATTCCTTCCTCTCCCCCTTCCCTCCCCTCCCTTCCCTTCCCCTCCCCTTTACCTATCACCTCCCATTTCCCTCCCTTTCCTTCCCCTCCCCTTCACCTATCCTCTCCCACCCTCCCTCCCTTTCCTTCCCCTTCCCTTCATCTATCCTTTCCCATTTCCCTTCCTTCCCTCTCTTACTTAACCACCTGACGTCTTAACCCCTTCCAATTCTTCCCTTCACCACCTGACACTCCCCCCTTCCCTCCCTTCCCCTACCCCATATTTGCACCCTCTTCTGTCCCACTCTCCCTCGACTCTCCCCCTATAAGAGCTTCGTCCCCCCTCCCCCTCCCCCTCTCTCTTCCTCTCCCCGCCCCCTCTGTCCACTGCATCGCCTCCTAATTATCCGGCAACCATCTCCTCTCCTCTCCTTTCCCTTTCTTCCTACCTGACTCCCATCCTCCCCCATCCCCACACCATCCTCTCAGCCCCTCTTCCCCCATTCCCTTCCATTGCACTGCCGCACACTCTCTCCCTCACACCACCATCCTCTCTCTCCCTCGCACCACCATCCTAACTCTCCCACTCGGCCCACCATCCTCCCTCTCCCTTCTCCTCCACCCTCCCTCTCCCTCGCCCCTCCACCCTCTCTCTCCCACTCGGCCCACCATCCTCTCTCTCCCTCGCCTCTCCACCCTCCCTCTCCCTTCTCCTCCATCCACCTTCTCTCCTCCCCTCCATCCTCCATCGCACCACCACCCTTTTTCTCCCTCGCCCTGCCACTCTTTCTCTCCTTTACTCTCCCTTTCCGTTTCATTATTTCCCTTTCTCATACCTTTCTCGCCCTCGTACCACTCTTGCTGTCACTTCATCACCCTTCCTCTCTCGCTTCTCTCACGTCGCCTCTTCCATCACAATCAGAATACCCTCTCCCTCCCTTCTCTCCATTTTACTTCTCTCCTTCCCTCCCTCTCCATATCACTTCTCTCCATCCCTCCCACCATCCCTCTCCATATTACTACTTCTCTCCCTCCCTCTCTCTCTCAACATCAACTCTTTTATCAGAACCAGGATGTCCCTTTCCTTCCTTCCTCTCTGATCACCTCCCTTTCTTCGTATTATAACCTTACCTCCCTCCTCTCAAAGCCAAAAAATGAGGAAGCAAAAGTCATCATCACGACTGAAATGGTTTGAAAAAATTTATTCACTCGTTCAGAATCCCAAGAACAGAAATAACTTTACTCATCAAGTGTACAGTTGCAGACACATGATATAAAACAGCTGATATGTGGCCCCTCAACAAGCATTATACTCGCCACAGTACACAACATCACATTCTAATATGCTCAATGAGGGGCCCGACCTAGGTGTATCTGTTTCATGTGGTCGCAGCTGTACGTATCCCTTGTAATTATCAAAATACTCTATGACCTCTGCCTCTTATTTTGGATTAGTTGCCTGGTGGTGTTTAGACGTTCAGCCACAATCAAATTTAATAACCACCGACACTTTCCTTCCATCGTGCAAATAATTATAATCGGTATCATATCAAAATATAATCATACAACAACACCTTACGTTAACTCGACCCCCTCATTTATTATTATTATTATTATGAGGTGCTGCAAAATCATACACGTGTTGTTCTTTATTACCAAGATATTGACTACGATGGAAGAAAAGTGTTGGTGGTTATTGGATTGTGGCTGTACTTGCTGTTGCTTTGTTGTGCATGATGGTGAGGTACTGCATGGCCTTGTGATGGTTTGTTTGTTTGCTTACATTACGTGTGTTGTTACCTGATAATATGCTGTGAATGAATATGTGTTGTGTGTGTGTGTGAGCTCGTGCGTCTGTGAATGTGTGTGTCTGTCTGTGTGTCTGTGTGTGTACGTCTGTGTGCGTGTCTGTAATTCAACTCAACAAATTACACGGTATATTTGGGATGCGTGCGTATAAGTGTGTCAGCAGTTTATGTAACAACACCTACAGTATTATTGGGTGAGGCAATGCTGCTTGGCTAGAGTAAGCTTGGTCCTAAGGGGTAGGTAGGTGGGTTGGTGGATAGGTATGGGACGGGAGGATAGGAAAGGGGAGGGTCTTAACCTTGACGAATGTTGGCCTGATTGGAATGCGACCGACGGTAGTGGACGGAGAGGGTGACAGGTGGTGGTGCATAGTGAGTACAGATGCGGAGGGGAGGAAGGGAGGGATGGCGACAGTGAAGAAGGAAAGAAAGGAGGGAAGGAGGGAGGGAATAGTGGTGAAGGGAGGGAGAGCGACAGTGAAGAAGGAAAGGTTGGAGGGAGGGTGTCCGTGGAGAAGGGAGGGAGGAAGAAGTGGAGAAGGAAAAGAGGGAGACAGTTGAGAAGAGAGGGGGGAAGGGCGACAGTGGAGAAGGGAGGGAGGAAGAGGGACAGTGGAGAAGGGAGGGAGGGAGGGAGAGCAACAGTGAAGAAGGGAGGGAGGGAGGAAAGGATGGCGACCGTGAAGAAAGCTGGAGGGGATAGTTTAGAGTGGGATGAGACGTACGGAAAGGGAGTGAAGGAGTGGAAGGATATGGGATGGGGATAATGGAACGGCAAGGGAGGAACAGAAAGGTTGTGAAGACTGATTTTGGTGGTGAATGGTGACTACAGATGTTGTGTTGCCACCGCCTACTGATGGGGTCAGAGTGGTGGAGCTGGGGACTGCTGATGTTGTACTGACTGAGGTGAATACTGATGCGATACTGTAAGGGGAGATTCTCTTGTTGGTAAATTGGAAGGCTATTGATTCCTCCTAACTATGCCAGAAAACATACGCCCTCGGTGATAGTGATAGGGGATCTGTTTTGTGGCATAGTTTGGAGGAATCAGAGACCTTCCAATTCACCAACAAAAGAATCTCTCCTTAATGCGATGTAACTGTTATAGCTGATGGGGTGGAGCAGTAATGTTTGTAATGTAGTTGGTATATTAGTGATCTGAGTATGAAATAACTGATGTGGTGTAATTGTGATCTGGGTAATGTAGTGCAGTTGATTTAATGATGCGATTTAGTTGTGCTGTACCGTATATAGGTGATATAGTTGTGTGATGCAGGTGATAGCATATGTGGTATAGGATATTTGACGTGATAGGTCAGGCTAGAATTATTGTTTTCAACGGGACAGGACGAGATTGATGTTTCAGATTATATACAGTAAATTAGGATAGTGATAATTGTGTTGGTGTAGATGGGATGGTGATGGTGGTGGTTGATGATGATGGGGGTGGATGATGATGGTGATGCTGTGGTATTGGTGATGGCATTACTGGTGGTACGGTATGGGTGGTGATAGTGGGTGTTGGTGGTGTTGAACTTGGGAGTATTGGTGATGGTAGTGGTAGCTAGTGGTGACAACAGTACTGAATTTGAGACTGGTGAAAATGTTGATAATGGTGTGACTTTAGATTATAGAGGTGGATCTCTCTAGTGAGTGTGCTGTTGCTGGGATTCTTCATTGATATGGTGGTGGTGGTGGTGGTGGTGGTGGTGGTGGTAGTGGTGGTAAAAGGGGTGGGAGGGGGGGTGGAGGTAAGGATCCCAGTGTGGGTGAGGGAACAGTGTTGGTTGGTATTTGTGTTGGTACGTAATTTGTTTAGTGTTGTGGTGGTGGTGGTGGTAGTTAATGGTGGTATTGGTAAGGGTAGCAGTGTGTGGTGAT
>JAWQEG010003875.1:0-62500 GCA_033782935.1 Petrolisthes cinctipes | reverse complement strand
CTGACAGTAAATCTTTATTCAATACGTCAGCTGTGAACATTTTCCGTCAGCCAGAGAAAAAAAAGCATTACAGAAGAATAGCAAATCCCTCCTCAGTATGTACTTTCTGTCGACAGGGTCCTATGACACCTGCTTCACCTCATGACACAGGTATAGGAAACACACACGTAGCATCTGCCATACATAGTTTCAGTTATTTAGTCCCACTGCATGTGTTTTTGGTACATGTATGACGTGATAATTGTAAACAAATGGTGTTGGGTTGTCGCAGGCAATGGGGAATATTTAATAGTTTTAATCTTGACTGCCGAGCCAGGGAATAGTAATGAATTGCGGTTGGAACGTCGGCTTATTTTACACAGACGGAAATGACCTTCCATGGATGAAGTATAGAGAGATAACATTATGCCAATACACCCTGTCCAGTCACTGATCAGTATGGGAAACTTTTCTTGCCAACTATTTTATATACAATATACTCTGTGACGGACAAACAAGGTGATTATTATATGCCATTTATCTTCAGGAAATAATAATAACTAAACATAATACTAACTATAATATAATAATAACTAACATAATACTAACTATAATATAATGATAATACTAACTATAATATAATGATAATACTAACTATAATATAATGATAATAATAACTATAATATAATAATAACTAAACATAATAATAACTTTAATAAAATAATAATAATAACTATAATGTAATACTGAACTATACAGCCAGCGAACAGTTCACCTTGTGCATCCTGACTCCAGTACTCTCACTTTAATTAAATAATCTTCGTGAACTGTGGCTTTATACAAGGGAAGCTCTGATTGGTGAGTCTGTTCAATGCCAAACGGTCCTACAGTCACAGATAAATAAACTCTTTCTTCATCCAGAATTATCAGGTGGAAGTGTGAGTGCAGTGTTCATGTTATATTTGCCTCGTGTACTGAAATATTTTTGTATCTGCTCTCATTTTGTATCTGCTCTCATTTTTGTGTCTATTGTAATTTTGTATCTATTGTCAATTGTGTCTGCCCTCATTATCGTGGATGGAAATGCAGAGTTGATTTAATGGGATGACTAGAAAGCGAGAGACAGATAGATAGATAGATCACACGCACACAAAATTTCCTAACTATACACACACAGATAGATAGACAGATAGATAGCTAGACAGATAGATAGATAGATAGACAGACAGATAGACAGACAGACAGATAGATACATAGATAGACAAACAGATAGATAGATAGATAGATAGACAGATATATAGGTAGACACAGATAGACAGATCAATAGACAGATAGGGAATAAGTTCATGTGGACCAAATTGAGGGATACAGTTCACACACCTCTAAACATTTCAATAAAACATATCCATTACCATTTACACTGAGATAGTTTGCATGTTTCCTGCCTTAGTTTCTCTCAATAAAAGAAAAGCCATCCGGTTATGATTCGTACACACACACACACACACACACACACACACAGACACAGACACAGACACAGACACAGACATAGACACACACACACACACACACACACACACACACACACACACACACACACACACACACACACACACACAGGATTAGGTAGCCCCTTGAGATAGAGGTAACGAAGGCTTGCTTGAGGTGATACGAGGGTTGAATACAGTTGCACCAAGTGGTTTGTGAGATACGGTACTCCTCCTTCTCCTCCAACATGTCGTAAATGTTGATCAGGAGGGGATGTGGTCTTGTGGTGTGTGTGGTGTGGTGTGGTGTGGTATGGTCTTGTCTTGTAGTGTGGTGTGATGTTGTGGTGTGTTGTGATGTGGTGTGTTGTGATGTTGTGGTGTAGTGTGATGTGGTTTTGTGATGTGGTCTTGTGTGATGTGGTCTTGTGTGGTGTGGTCTTGTGTGATGTGGTCTTGTGTGGTGTGGTCTTGTGGTGTGGTGTGGTGTAGTGTGATGTGGTCTTGTGTGGTGTGGTGTGATGTTGTGATGTAGTTTTGTGGTGTGGTTTTGTGGTGTTGTTGTTGTTTATTTGTTTTTTATGAACTTGATGAATTGCGACAAACACATACTCTCCCCTATATACCGTACGTTGACTTTAAATTCGTCTGAAAGTGTGTGTGTGTTGTTTTTTTATGTCTGTGTCTGTTTTTGTGTGTGTGTTTGTTTTTGTGTCTGTGTGTTTGTTTTTGTGTCTGTGTGTGTGTTTGTTTTTTTGTGTTTATTTTTGTGTTTGTATTGTGTGTGTGTGTTTTTTTGTGTGTGTGTGTGTGTGCGCGCGTGTGTTTGTTTTTGTATGGTTGTGTTTTTTTTGTGTATGTGTGTAATTTTGTCCGAAATATTCAATATAAAACCAAGGGACATATTAATTAGTATCAAAGAACATCCTATTTTCAACATTATGGAATTTCGTTGATTAATTCTCTTTCGAATTATGTTTAGATGTAAAAGAGTTACCAGCTTCAGGTACCCAAGAGCGGTGCGGATTTACACAATCTAAAACTTAAAAAAAAAAAAAAAAAAAAAAAAAAAAAAAAAAAAAAAAAATGATAATTCACTATTCACTTGTTTTGAGGACATCAGCTACTAATAACACGTGACTACAGAATAAGATGTAGGTACAGTCACGAGCAGTAATATGTATACAGCTTTGGTTGATGCTTTGAACAGTTCAATAAATTCACCAGCGAAGTTATTCCATTGGAGATCTTTTTTATTGTGCATTTATTTACTGTCTCCAGGTATTCGAAGCACACCTGAATATTTACTAGTGCTCGTGAATGTACATGTTCAAATTGTAAAGCCTTCAGCAACACACACACACACACACACACACACACACACACACACACACACACACACACACACACACACACACACACACACACACACAATAATCATCTCTGTGGATTTGTACTAACTCATCTTTAAGGCAAACTTTCCTTGTGGAGGAAATTTTAGAAACTTGCACCAGTTGTCCTTGAGATGTACGCCTGTGTGTGTGTGTGTGTATGGATGGAGGTGTCTGGGTGATTGTGTTTGTTTGTTATTGTTTGTGTGTATGTGAGTGTGTTTGTGAGTGTCAGTGTGTGGCTGTGTGAGTGTCAGTGTGTGGCTGTGTGAGTGTGTTTGTGAGTGTCAGTGTGTGGCTGTGTGAGTGTGTGTTTGAGTCTGTGTGTGTCAGTGTCAATGAGTGTTTGTATCAGTGTGTGTGTGTGTGTGTTTGAGTGTCAGTGAGTGTGTTTGTTTGAGTGTCAGTGAGTGTCTGTGTCAGTGTGTGTTTGTGTCAGTGTGTGTCTGTGTCAGTGTGTCTGTGTCAATGAGTGTTTTTATCTGTGTGTGTGTGAGAGGTGAAACTGGGACGTGAGATGATTACCCCTGCCTCATTTGGAAAGTTCAAGGTTCTCCCCCACGTATGCCCTGTCGTCCTGTATATTATTTTTGTAAAGTGCGTGTGTGTGTGTGTGTGCGGGTTGTTTGTGCTGTAGGTATAGGTTAAATCTGATTGTGTGTCTAACTTTTTTAGGTCTGTTTGTGTCTGTTTGGTTGTGTGTGTGAGGTGTAAATATACTGTTTTAGGTCAGTTTGCTTCTGTTGTGTTTGATGTGTAAGTAATGATTATAGTTTGTCTATGTGTGTGTGTGTGTGTGTGTGTGTGTGTGTGTGTGTGTGTGTGTGTGTGTGTGTGCGTGTGTGTGTGTGTGCGTGTGTGTGTGTCTGTGAGAACCAATATTCCTTACATGTTCAGTTTGATGACGTCTATCAGTCTGGTGTCACTCCTGTTTAAACACCTGAATATAAAGTAATAAATCCATGTTCCTTGAGAAATAACCTGTCTAGACTGAATACAAATAACATTTACTATCACGGAAGAATTTATGTGATATTCAATAAAATGATGGATGGAAAATTATTAACAGCAATGATTGTGGGTGTCGTATAGAAGGATTTAGCGTGAATCATTGCATATGGTGACCTAGGACCTCATTTACGTGTCAAGAGGTAAATTCCCCGGACAATTTATCAAAGAATCTTCTCTACCAAAAATAGTACCAGGGTCAAGGAGGACAACTAGCACAAAAGGTGAAGTGACTGTCAAGATTAACTATCTCGTGCCGTGGGTATGATGTGTAGAATGGTGATAGTGGTTGTGTTGTTGGTGTTGGTGGTGGTAGTAGTGGTTTTGGTGGTGGTAGTGTTGGTGGTGTTGGTGATAGTTTTGGTGGTGGTAGTTGTGATGGTGATAATAGTGGTGGTGGTGGTGGTAGTGTTGGTGGTAGCAGTGGTGGTATTGGTAGTGGTGATACTTTTGGTGTTGGTGGTGGTGATGGTGGTAGTAGTGATGGTGTTGGTGGTAGTTTTGGTGGTGGTAGTGGTCATGTTTGTGGTGTTGGTGATAGTGGTGGTGTTTGTGGTGATGGTGATAATATTAAATTGGTCAAGGTGCTGCTGACACAAAGTGGAAAGTTAATTTTGTTTTTTTAGAATGTTTCCCAAGTTTGTAATTCTGTAACTTTCACAAGGAAATTGCGTAGTGTAAACTTTCAGTTACTGTGCAATTGTATTATCTGGTAGCCTAATTCCTTAGTTTTATAAATACACCTTGTTGTTGGGTATTAAATTTGGACATGATAAAGAGTGAGTGGGTGGAGGGGAGAGGGCTGGACGTAGGTATGTAGACAATGGTGAGTGGGAATGAGTGGGAGAGGTGAGAAGAAGGCATAGGTAGGGTCATTGGAGAGTTGGGAGAGGCAAGAACGTAAATATAATGACAGTTGTGAGTGGGAGGATAGGGCTGGACATTGTCAAGGGGCAGTTTTAGGTGAGAGGGAAAGGAGTGGGCAGAGGGACTGGTAAGTGTAAGGGAATGGGAGAGAGAAAAAAACATATAAGCATCAGGACAAGAGGGAGTCAAAGATAATACAGTACAAAGTCGAAGAGACAGTGGTGTGTTGGCTGAAGGATGGTGGAGGGTTGGAGGAAGGGAGAGGGAAGGTGGAGAGTTGGAGGGAGGGAGAGGGATAGTGGAGAGTTGAAGGAAGGGTGAGGGATAGTGGAGAGTTGGAGGGAGGGTGAGGGAAGGTGGAGAGTTAGAGGGAGGGAGAGGAAGGTGGAGAGTTGGAGGGAAGAAGAAGAAAGGTAAAGATTTGGAGCGAGGGAGAGGGAAGAGACACGGCATATTCACATTTCGATTTCAGTGTGTTGTTTACGGTTGCCTTGGTATGTAGGTGTGTGATTATTATTCGTGTGTGTGTGTGTGTGTGTACTTTGTGTTGGAGTTTCCTATCTGTGTGTGTGTGTGTGTTTATCACTGGTTTATAAAAAGGTCGTATGATGGTAACTAACTCCCTTTGACTATCTACAAGTAAGTATTGAGTTGGTCACCCGTTTCGTTACTTGAATTGATTTAATTAGTAAATCAATATAAGCCTTTTGATGACACCAGGGTAACTACAAATGACGTACAATAATAATAATAATAATAATAATGATAATAAGCGCCGTTATAGCCAATGCTCATGAATCTTGATTTCTTCGTCAGTAAAAGAGATTAAGGACTGGATAAGTTGGCTATTTTTCTCGTCGTTCAAATTGGTTTAATGGAAACTGCCATATCTAGGAATAAATGGCATATAGAGTTTGTGGTATTTGTGGTCACTTTGTTTTGAGTACATAGTCGTAGAGTTCACGTGTAGATTATAGTGTATATTTTTATGTGATATTTCTATGATACTTTGTCCAGTAATTGAGTCTCCTGGGTCTGACCTGTATAATGCTGCCCTTAAATCAAAGACTTACTTGAATAAAATTTAATATGTGACCTAGTGTCTGGTTTTAGTACTATGGCCATCTTGTGTACTATTTGGGGGTTTATTGTGGCTAACACTCGCAGATTTTGCTGAGTTTCATGGTGAATTTGGTTAGTTTCATTAAATGCCTTGAACACCGTCACGATAAAGAATTCTTGCTAACACGATGATTTTCTGTCAGTGAGAGAGAAGTAATGATCGTGAGTGTTGTGATGGGTAAAATAATTCTCTTCACATCGTAAGTTATTCCGAGACCTTCAAAATATACCACGAAACAGACTCCTTCTGTATTGGTGTTGTTTGTGGGAAAATTGGGAGGAATAATAAAACATCAAACACCGACAATATAGTCGTTTCATCTTACAAAGTAGTCGCTGTACACACACTGGTTGAAACATAACACAGAAACACAGAAAATCATAACTTTGCTCCGAGACAACATGAAAAGCATTCGTCATTCTCATAACTTTTGTGTAACATATTTATCATATTGAAGTTGACATACACTTATACTAGTTTCACAGAAGTAGTGAACCAAACTTTGTACAATGTCTCCGGTATACTGGTTTATGTTTCGTTTCAACTACTTACAAATTAGGATATTAATAATGATCCTGTATAATGGAGGGTCATTAATTAATTAATTAATGCGTTTTACTGTGTACCGTTTATGTTATTTCACTTACTGTAGATCTCGGTATTTTGCACAGGTCACCTCACCAAGTACATGTACATTGTCTTAAACCCTGGGATTGACACTCTTGGGATTCAATCTTTACGGTACTACAAGCTTGGCAACGAAAGGTGTTGTACACAGGAATGGAAACAAATCTATATAATTAACCTTTTCATCACAATGCAGACATCATATATTTGCTTTAGCCTTGTATTCTATGTTCGTCTCCAAGCTCCTGCCATGAGTATCTGGTCTTATAAAATATTTACATGTCAGCTGTTTGTCAGACAGTGTTGCAAAATGACTTGGACTGTTCTAAGATCTCAAAAGAAAAAGTATCGCTCCTGGTGGGTGTGATAGCTTTGGTAACACTACAAATAGTACGCGGTGGTGTGGAAGGTGAAGTGAATGTGTCGAAACACCTGTAATAAGTTTCACTATTTCATTACTCTATTCATGGAACACAACACACTACACCATGGGGTAAAGGTAAAGGGAAGCATTATGTATGGACCATGTTACCCAATACACGTTTGATATCAACATGAATATGGGAGAGCAACACAGGACGATGTTGTACTAAACACCGCGTAGCAACTAAGTCATTTCCAAGCCTCCTTCCTTCGGTGTCTGTGTACCATAATGCCCTACACGCAAATGCCACCGAGTAAAGGAGGTACAGCCATGGTCAATAGTCCTGCAACACCTTCCAATGAGATGGCCTCGAAAAATTATCAGAAACTATAGCCGTTGGTCTTTGCAATATATTGGTTCATAAGATTCCCTCAAATGGCTCGCTTTTATTCACCAGGTTGCAGGACTTTTAACCGTGACTGTACAATCGGCAGCATAAATTCGCTTCATTTCCACCTGCGTATGTATCAGCTATAGTAATGCTGTAATACAATTTTAATGCAGAGATGACAAATATAGTTCTCATATGGTAAACTCCGTATGTTGTTAGAATAGAAAGTGGTTCAGAATGCAACTATCTGGTCGTATTAGCATTATTAAGTACATGAGCTGGAAGCGAATTTATGCTGCCGTCTGTACATAGGCTTAATTAACGTTTACATTTTCCCGTCACTGTAGCAGAAGTTCCCGTGTTCATCTGTACAGTATTTGTGAGTAGATTAACTTGGCCTTGTATATAGTCCTATAAAAAAAATGTAAAAAAAAAATAACTGGAACACGGTGTTGAATTGTGGGTCTCCTTGACATGTTAGTGAAAGCCAGTGATGAATGTTTGTATCTGTCGGTCTGTCTATTTGTTTGTTTGTTTGATTCCCTCCCTCAATACTCCCTACTTTCAGACCTGTTTACTCAATTCTCTTCCTGCTTCCCTACCTGTTTACCTACTTACCTGCTTGTTCTCCTACTTACTTAGCTGCTTGCTGCTCTACTTATTTATCTGCCTGCCTCCTGATCTACTTACCTGCCTGCTTCCTGATCTACTTACCTGATTGCCACCCCATCTACTTTTCTGCTTACTTCACTACCTGCTTACTACCCTGCTTGTCTACCTCCCCAGTCCCCACTAGCCTACCTGCTTACTTACCTGCCTGCTTACCTATCTACCTACTAGTGTGTCTGCCTACTTGCCTACCTACCTACCTACCGACTAGTGTGTCTGCCTACTTGCCTACCTACCTACCGACTAGTGTGTCTGCCTGCTTGCCTACCCCCCTACCTGCCTCCCTCCTTTACCGTTCGCTACGTGTTGAGTTATGAGTCCAGCACTGGGTTGTCACGTGCTCCCCATCGCTTGAATAATAGTCTTGTTCACTATACACACACCAACACAAGACACTGACTGAAACGACGTGTGAGTACAGTGTATTTTGGAGAGAGTTTATTCCGGTATAGGAGGCACCGCTAGTCTGTACAGTCGGCAGCATAAGTTCGCTTCATTTCTACCTTCTTAAGTATGAGCATATTATAGTGATGTTGTAACACTAATTAAATATAGAGATGACTTACATACTTCTCATATGGTGAATTACACATGTTATTAGAAGAGAAACTGGTACTGAATGCAAAAACTTTATCTGGTCAAATTAGCATTATTAAATACATGGGATGGACGCGTGTTTATGCTGCCAGCTACATGTACAATTGGCAGCACTTATAACTGGTACAGGTAAAAATAACTGGTAACGCTGACTGTACCATTTATAAGTGCTGGCAACTGTACATTATCATTGAGGCAGACATTACTATAAACGCTGTGTGTACGTTTCCCGAGTCTTGAGATTGTTAAGGGGGTCATCATATGTGTTTGGAGAATAGGATGGCATCAAATATTGGCTAGTTTTGGCATTTTTGGAGATGATTCCCTGCAAACTATTCCAATCAACATGTCACCTTTATTTTTGTTCATCTGGTCCTGTTTCCTGGCATACTTTGGAGGAATCAAGAAGCTCTAATGTACATACCAGAAGTATACTATCCCCTTAAACAACACACGCGAATCTGAGTAAATCTCGCCCGATAATGCCAGATAAAGGACGGAAAACAAGGGAAAAAAAATAAACCTTTACTCTTTTGGTGGGAACAACGCTGCTACACAAACCAATGACTTGAGGGGGTCGTCACTTGTGGCCTGATTTTTTTTTTTTTTTTTGGGGGGGAAGGGGGCTACTGATTCCTGTGTTGTGTACCCATGTAAAAAATAAAAATAGATAAGAACTGCTGAAAATGACTGTACCATCCATTAAGGTAAGCCAAAGTCAACTTGCATGCATGAGAGAGTCAGTATCACCCATG
Source organism: Petrolisthes cinctipes (assembly GCA_033782935.1). Taxonomy (NCBI): domain Eukaryota; kingdom Metazoa; phylum Arthropoda; class Malacostraca; order Decapoda; family Porcellanidae; genus Petrolisthes; species Petrolisthes cinctipes. Next base: position 53,242 of record JAWQEG010003875.1, on the reverse strand, counting down.
GGTTTGGTTGAGTGGTGCTGAGGGTACAGTTACTTATCATCACCTTCTTTTGCATCTTGGAACAGCTGCTGAAGAATGGCTTTTACATTTTGCTCTGACATTTGCTGGTATTTCCGACGTACCAAGATATAATTTTTTTTTTTTATTATACTCATAAGCAACGAATTTAATCTTATATTCGGACTAACGCCAATCGATATTATGTGTGAGTTGCTTTTAGGTGCTTATGTTGTTATTGAGGAAGTAGAGGCTATTGATTTCTCCAGCATATGCTACGAAACAGAATCAGTCATTGTGAATTCTGTTCTTATGCATGGAAGGCTATGTAGGAATTAGCAGCTCACGTTTTGCCCAATATATCACAGACACATCAAACCTTACAACGGGATGGTTTGAATGGAGAACTGGAGGAAAGACAGACAGGTGACACAGGCTACACCCACCAATTCAATCATTACTCTACAGCCGGTAGTGTAAGTTTATGATGATTGTATGAACGTTCGGTGGGAATTAGAAAGTATAATGATGGGCTTTGTGTACATATAGTAACACTCCTTGCTGTTATGCCTTAAGGAGTACTCATCAAATATTGGAAACTTGTAACCCGTACCGTTAGAATAACTGTGAGTGGGGAGGCTGCAGTTCCACCCCCTCCCTTTCCTCCTCCCCCCCCCCTTCTCCTCCCTCCCCCCCTTCCTCCTCCCTCCCCCCCTTCCATCCCCCCCCCCTTCCTCAGGCAATGGTGTCAGCGCCCATCTTCACCCGTTATGGTCCTGGCTGGGTCTAGGCTGATTGAGCTCGCCAAAATCGCATCCTGAACTGTGTCGTGTTGTACTGTACATACATACATACAGACTGATCAGGTTCCCATACTGGCACACCCCTGGAACTGTCGGATAACTGCACATTCGTATGCAGTTAAGGTGGTAATTCCATTTTGTTACTTTGGAGTGCCTTGATTCCTCCTATAAGTATGCCAGGAAACTAGCCCAAGTTAACTAAAATAATGGTGTTCTGTTGCTTGGAATTATTTTGAGGATTCAGTTGCTCGAGATTTTACCAACACAAAACTTCCCCCTTAAGGAAGACTATAATACTTTGAGGTTTAGACTGATTGTAGGTATTTCACTCACGTCTATCAAACTATGCTCGTGTCTTGGAGGTGACAGTGATAACCATAAAGGATGAATATGTGACTGAAATGCTCACAGCTCTCTATGGGTAAGTTCTACATTTGAGGTCAGTAGTTTTTACCAACGCTCATGACTCTGTGCCAAATCCCTTGAGGTCAACATGAGTCTTTATGAGGGAAAATAAAGGAGGATAATATTATGACGCCATGTTTATTTTTGTACTTCATGTCAGACGCCTGAAATGTTGGTACACAAAATATTGCCTGAACCCCACATATGGCATTCGTAAGTGAGGGTGCGCGCGCGGGTGTGTATTAATGTATATGTAAATTCGTCGATTTCTCTCCCAGGTGTTTGATGTTAGGCCTAGAATATATTGAACGGTATATACTAGGTTGGTTGTTGTTCAGACGTCGGATTAATGAGACACGTTTTAATGATGGTGTTAGTGCAGTTGTGGTTTGTATTGATTCATTTCGTCTGGCCAAGTTGGTGTATAGTATCATAATTTTCGTTACACCAAAAAGGTTCATTATATACACCACCAATATTGTGGAGGAACCAAACACAAAGCTGATACAGTGAAACCTGCCGAAATATATGGATGAAAGCTGTCGAACACTTATCACAATACAGTCCAACATGGGGCCGATTACACAATGTTTCCTGTTTGTCTGGTTCCTCTCTGTTCACTGTGATCCATCCTAATCAACCAGTTTGCAACACAGTAGAGAGCTTCATACTTTCAGGTGTTATGTAAGAAAGCATGCGTTCCATTTTGTAACAAAGTTGATACGAGAGCAAATTTTCATAGTAATACAATGCTATTCTTATGCAGTGCACTTCACGCCACTTTCCTCATCTCATGAAGGTTGCTATGAGTATTTTGTTCTGTAAAATTTCTCGTTTTGTAACTTCACTCTGAGACCACTTTATCTGTCTTGAAACTACTCTGTGGGAACATTCTCAGTCGTACATTGGAGTACCTTAATTCCTCCAAACTATGCTAGGAAACAGGACCAGAAGAGCAAAAACAATGGTGTTCTGTTGCTCGGAATAGTTTGGAGGATTTTGTTACTCCAGATTTACCAACACTGAACTTCCTTCCCCCTTAATTAAAAACACTTAACTCGCTCTCACCCTCACTACCGTCTCACCTCCCTCCCTTGCATAGCTGGCGTCAACTTTATCACCAGTATAGTTAAATGCATTGCCTCTGTGTACTTGGTCTTGTCTGAAGTAACCGTATCTTCAGTACTTTTTTTCTTATATATGCTGGGTCGTAATATTGTATCTAAATCACGAAAAGAAATTATATACCTTTTCATGTTCACTGGTATCGATCCCCTGATTAATGTCGTCTTACTTAAGTCACCGAAAATCTGGAGTATGTTTCATTATGGTAATTAGGTTATCTTGGCTAAAAATCGTCCATCGTTAGGGAAGTACACCTTTTATTTAAGGGAATGAAGGATCTCCTGTTGGTGATTTGGAGGACTACTGATTCCTCCAACTGTGCCACCAAACACATCCCCTCTTATTAGTAACACTGAAGTCGTCTGTTTCCTGGCATAGTTTACAGGAATCTATAGCCACCCACTTTACCACCATAATATTCTGCTGACCTGTAAATACGAGGTGTCAGCGTGCCTCAGTTTTTTGGTGTTGTTAATTCTGACTGAAACGGTCCGAAGAAGGCGGTGACAGAGTGTAAAAGGAAGTGTGTAATTGCGGTTTCACGGTGAGACTCTGTGATACAACACTGGACCAGGAATGTCATGGCTGGGTGGCTCGTTGTGTTGTGTTGTGTTGGCAGACCACACACCATTACCCGAACTCACAAGGGGACATTTAGTACAGTGTTGGTAAATCTAGAAGCAACCGATTATATTCCATACTGTTCAAAGCATCAGGCCACCAACCATTATATTTGTGAACCTGGTCCTATTTCCTGGCCTAGTTTGGAGGAATCAAGTCGTTCTAATGTACCTAAAATACTGTATGCTATCCCCTTTAAAGTTTAAGGTATATGATCAACTGGGCCAAAGAAGGGACTAATAAAGTAGGGTGTTGGTCGCAGAATCTTCAATAACTAAGACCTTCAAGGATGTCTTTTGTAATAATTAATCACCTCCGATATGTTGATGCAGAACAAACAGAGGAGGATTTTGTGTATATTTACTGACCCTCCTAATACATACCATCCATGTAGTACTATTAATACTGTGTCGATTAGTACTGTCTCAGGCAACTGCTCCCTTGCTCTGTGTTTGAGATTCATGAAAGGTGTGAGTATAGTAGTACAACACGAACGATGTGATTATTGCACGGAAGGCTGTGAGGTAACTTGATGCCGTTTTATGTACAGTTGCCAGAATATGAAATGCGACAACATTTGATATAACGTAAAGTATATAAACATCCATATTTGTTTGTAGGGATCATAAGTACGTAATACAGAAAGAAATGTACAGTTCTATGTGTATTTCATGTGCTTATGGTCCATACAAATAGTTGTGGATGTTAATATAGTTAACATTTCATCCAGATTTGTCGCAATTCATATTTTGCCACTGTACAGTCGCCTCTACATGTATGCCTCCACCCTTATAGCTTTTTGGTTGCACGAGTATCATTGCAATTTTAAGGTTGGGTTAGTACACAATGTGGAGGTTATTATTGGTCTGCATGTCTGTCTGTTTGTCTGTGTCTGTCTGTTATCATATCTATCTACCTTTACCTATCTCCCCCTCCTCCCCTGTGTGTTGGTGTGTGTGAGTGACTGGTGGTCATGGTGGACTGTACTGTACATAACCTGTAGTGGGAATATAACACCACCAATCATCTCAGGTAGACTATAACATGATACATTATTTACGGTCGGTCACCTGTCATCTAATTTACAGTTCAAAATGATCACTTAATGGCTTCGTGATTGTGACTGAAGTTGACACTGTAGCAACGAATTGGAACTTATCTTTTTGTCACTTAAAGGGACAGTGTAACTCCGTAAATCATTTTGTTTTATATATAATTTAACAGGATACTATAGTTTATGCAAAATTTTCTTTATATTATTAAGACACGACACCAAAACCTGAGACGTTAAGAATATTCATTGTGTGTTAATCTCATCGTAATCCAGCTTACACTTTGTTATATCTTGGTGGGCGATGCAGGAAATGGGCTTTTTAAATTATACAAACTAGATATTTTGTTTATTTTGCCGTATTGTGGGAAATAGTCTTTCTCTCTGTTATCAGGGTCGACGATTAAAGGCCCGTAGTTTAAAAAAAATTAAGGGTCCTTACTGGAGCTCTATGAATTCTCCAAACTATTCCGGGTAACAGATTCCCTATTATAAATACTGAAGGGTTCTGTGGCCTGGATTATTTTGGAGGATTCATAGAGCTCCAGTAAGGGCCCTTAATTTTTTTTAAACTACGGGCCTTATGGACTGTTCAAAGCTTCAACAAGAGCTGTATACTTATTAGTGCTCGTGACTGTACATGACTAAACACAGTAACATGACTTAGTGACTCTGAACACTATAACTGATTCTTGTCATACAACTCCATTCACTTTGGACTCAGTGGGTGATGTCTATGACGCGACTCCCGTATGTTTGATCTCTATACGATTAATTGCCGTGACGAGAGACGTGAACCTACCAATGTCTTTTTTGTATGATTAATGTTTTGTTGTTGAAGGCCTTATTACTTTGAGATAGTGCAATGTCGCGCGGCTCATAGCTCCAGTATTTATTTAAACTCTTGATCCCTTCAGCTTAATTAATACAAATGTTGGATAAAGAGTTACTGTACTTTAACACCATCTGGCACATTATTAAGTTCATGACTAATTACCATGCGGATTATGCAACTCACTAACGTAATACACAGTGATCCTTAATTATACAACTAATTACTGTCGTACGGATCCCAGACCGTGAATAGCCAACCAGAACCTGTTATCCCATGTTGTGACACCAAAGCATTTAAGTGGGTAGTACACTGTTGGTAAATCTGGAGCAAATGATTCCTGCAAACTATTCCAAGCAACAGGCCACCATTAATTTTGTTATTGTGGTTCTGTTTCCTGGTATACTTTGGAGGAATCAATATGCTCCAATGTACCAAAAAGTATGCTATCCCCTTAAGGGAAGTACGGTAATCTGCTGTTGACGAACTGGAGTCGATGTAAAACTCCAAACCATGCAGCAAAACGAATCCATTACTAATTGGTAGCTCTCCAAATTGACCAGATAACCTCCTTAGGCTTACTGTAAAATACCTTCATACACAGCTATCTATGCTTCATACTATATACACATGCCATACCACCTCAGGTTTGAATCTTATGATGCTTGGCTGTGAAATGTGAGAATACCATGATGCCAATGTTATGGTGGAGGGGGTAACATCGTGTGAGGAGGGGGTTGCATCGTGTGAGGAGGGGGTTGCATCGTGTGAGGAGGGGTTGTATCGTGTGAGGAGGGGTTGTATCGTGTGAGGAGGGGGTTGTATCGTGTGAGGAGGGGTTGTATCGTGTGAGGAGGGGGTTGTATCGTGTGAGGAGGGGTTGCATCGTGTGAGGAGGGGTTGTATCGTGTGAGGAGGGGGTTGCATCGTGTGGCACCCAATACATCACAACACACAACTGCACATTAGACCACAACACAACACAACACACCATAACATACCACAATAGCCACACTCCAATGCACCACAACACGCAACGGTAGGCCTACCTTAGAACATAATGCACCACAACACAGAGCGACACATTACAACACAACACAACATAACACATTCGAGCGTTGAAAGGTAGAGTGTGCCAAAGTGGTGCCAGTGTTAAGGTGAGGAAGGGTTGCAATGGACTACAATACATGGCAATAGACTATGAAATGTGATAGTACCGAGGTGCCAGTGAGAGAATGGGTCATGACACGAGGCGACAACCATCACAACACAACACAACACCAGCCACGCCCACCTCTGTCGATCACTTCCTCTATGATACGTGTGCTTGCCGCCCCCCCCTCCTCCTCTCTCTCTCTGTTAAATTAAAAAATAAAGGAGGTTTATGACTGCAACTGACCTACATAATGTAACAACCTGTATCGAACGTTGATTTTAACTTATTGACGTAACCACTCAAACCGTAAGAAGTTGAACGGAGCTCTTGTTCAGTGAGTTGTCAGACGTGAATCGGTATAGTTATAAGCATTCATTACCTGTTGTACAAGTGTTTATTACATGTCAAACATATATTATTACTGGTATATGCTGGAACTTTCACTATTATGGTAAAAGCTTGTATATAATTAATATTGTCAAAACGTTTGCTTTATGTTTTGGTGGGATACCATGATATTTTCATTTTGTCTGTCAAGAAACATATTACTATCACAAATGACTTTAGTTAATAAATTATTTTACACACACACACACACATACATACATATAGAATAGAGAGAGAGAGAGAGAGAGAGAGAGAGAGAGAGAGAGAGAGAGAGAGAGAGAGAGAGAGAGAGAGAGAGAGAGAGAGAGAGAGAGAGAGAGAGAGAGACAGAGAGACAGAGAGACAGAGAGAGACAGATGCATACATACATCATACACAAGCACTACAATTCACCTTTTGTATAAGAGAGGTAACATTAGATGGGGTCATGGAAGAAGATAAATAACAGTATCTATCCTCCCTTCACTGTTGCATCACTCTCCCATCAGCATTCCATCCATTCACTCTCACTGTCCTTCACTGTTCCACCACCATCACTCACATCTCTCTCTTTCTCTTTCTCTCGCTTGGTGTGGCAGTAGTTCTCATTGTAATAATAATAATTGTACCTTATTTCACAGCGTATCATTCTATCATCACTCCCACGTCTATACTTTTTTCTTTCACTATCATTACACCATCATCGTCATTCTCACATCAATGTTTGTACTTCAATTTGTTTGCCATCATACTGAATCATCATTGTCGCTTTCACTATACTGTTTGACATTTCATCATCACTGTCACTCTTGTCTTTATTCTCACACACACATATCTCATTACTGCCACCCACACTTTTCTTTTCTATTGGTTTATCATGTTTATGTGTTTAATTATCACGTTTACAGGCACCTCGTACAGTCAAGACCAAACGTCCTGCATCAGGTGAATGAAAGTGAATCATTGGAGCACTGCCCTCTGTAATTGAAGTGAATCATATCCATCAGAAATAGAGACGTTTGAACAGATGTAAGAGCACTGTAGTTTCTTATGATATTTTTTAGATTGTAGATTCTTTCATTCAGATGTGTTGCAGGACTAATGGGCTTACGTGACTACACAATGCTACTGCAATCATAGGTTACATTCATTCGTAATGCAGAGGTCGCACTTAACATTCATAACTTTGTTTTCTCCATTTGGATTCCAGAGTAGATTAGTATGGTTTCATGAACACAATGCACGAGGGGCCTCTCTATTCTGGCTATTGTTATTTGATTCACGCAGTGCCCTTTCACTCTTGGCCCTCACCTTGACCACCAGCAGCACGTAAAAGTGAAGCGACAAGACTGGTGGGGATGACGCCTTTTCAACGGTACATATTGCGTGCCGGGGAATACAACCAGTTAATTATATTTACGCTTCCTCTTCCTTCTACCAAAACAACATCCCGGTCCTCACCCATAGATCTTTTCAACGATAGCTTTGTTTACTTTCATATCATTAAAGACACTCACATTTACGTCCTAATATGGGTACCCTACCTTTGGCATATTATATACAGGATATTCGACGTTACCGTAACCTGCTGTGCTTTTACAACGGCACATTTGTTGACACCATTCACGACATTCCCACTTACGTACAGTTCAATACGCTACAAGTTTACGCCAAGCTCACAACAACAACAACCATAACAACAAATTACGCCTTTTCAACGGTACGTGTATTTACACAACATAGTATTTCCACCATCCCGTCACAAAAATAATAATAATAAAAAAAAAAATAGGTCACGAGCGAAACAAACATTGACATCGGTGGGAGTGGAAGTTGTTGTGAGGCGGAGGGAAGGAGAGCCGTGTCGGAGCGGAGCGGGGCGAGATGTACCCTACCACCTCGCTGCAGAGGAGGCAACACACACACTGATCGAGAGGAAAAGTTTGGAGGTGAGGCCCGTGTGTGTGTGTGTGTGTGTGCAATGTGTAGGACTTGCTGCTGCTGTTGCTGCTCTCTCTCTCTCTCTCTCTCTCTCTCTCTCTCTCTCTCTCTCTCTCTCTCTCTCTCTCTCTCTCTCAAATAATAGCATTTTCTTGTTTAAATATATCCTTTCTTCCCCCCCCCCCTCTCTTTCTCTGTTCAAATAATAGCACACTCACTCTCTCTCTCTCTCTCCCCTCTCTCTCTCTCTCTCTCTCTCTCTCTCTCTCTCTCTCTCTCTCTCTCTCTCTCATATGCATATACTGTAGTGTTTTCACTTTTACTCGAGACCTCTTAAGTGAAACCGTGACATGGTGATGGTGAAAGTTGGTGGTAGTAGTGTTATTGATGGTGGTGTTAATAATGAATAATAGTAATGGCAATGGTGTTGATGGTGGTGGTAGTAGTAGTAGTAGTAGTAGTAGTAGTAGTAGGTGATAATGATGGTAGCGATGGTATTAGATTATGGTGTTTTTTGTTGATAGTGACAAAGCAGTGGTGGTGATAGTGGTGACATAATTATCATCCTTATAATGGTGATAATGAAATATGGTGGTGAGAGGCGAAGTGGTGATGATGATATAGTTGGAGTGGTGAATCTTGCAAATGCTAGTGGTGATACGTTAATAGTGGTGATAGTGGTAGTATAAACTCGTAGTGATGGTGATAGTGGTAGTATAAATTCGTAGTGATGATGGTGGTAGTATTAACGCGTGGTGGTGGTGATAGTGGTAGTATAAGCTCGTGGTGATAGTCATAGAATAAACTCGTGTTAGTGGTGGTGATAGTGGTAGCATAAATTCGTGGTGATAGTGGTAGTATAAATTCATGGTGGTGGTGATAGAGGTAACATAAACTCGTGGTGATAGTAGTAGTATATTCTCGTGGTGATGATGGTAGTAGTAATGGTAGTAGTGAAAGCTCGCTGGTGATACTATAATGCTATTGGAGTGGTAGGTAGTGACGGGTGGTACCAGGAACACACACACATACATAGCTGCTATTGTGTCAGGTAATGATGTGAAGCTCTTCCCTCAAAAGGATCAACAAGCCCTGTCAACTGTGCTTTCCAATCTCTTTCCTATGATGTTGTTGATCTGTTCTTCGTCACTTTAAAGCGTCTTCATTTAGGGTCGATATCACACTTGTTATTATTATATATTTGGTTTCTTTCTCACTAAACTTTTCCTTCTTTATCATCAACATTCCCTGTCAACTGTGCTTTCCAATATCGTACCTATAATGTTTGTTTATCCGTCTATTCCTCGTCACTTTAAAGCGTCTTCGTTTCGGGTCGATATCACACTTGTTGTTATTATATATTTGGTTTCTTTCCAACTAAACTTTTCCGTCTTTATCATCAATAGACAGTTCACCATCCACACTCCTTTCACTTTCCACTCATTTCAATATTAAATCAATATGTAGCTTTATTTCTATCGTTAGGAATCCTGAAAATTAAGTGTGTAGAACTAAATTCACCAGATCAGAAACTAAATTGATACTATTTTTCTCTTTTACTGTAGGAGACTTTTGTGACATTCTGTATACATGACATTTTTCCTAACACTGTCATTATTATAAAGTGTCGTGTAATGGTGAGAACATCTTCACTTTCCCTTCGTCTATCATTCATGTTGTCTCGATTCTGTACAGACATATATATACAAAAGTGGATTGATACTGTGTTTCTGGCTGGCAGTGTGGGGAATGTCATAAAGTAAAGGGGGTAGCCTAGATAATACAGTGTTGGTATATAATGTGAAGCAACTGATTCCTCCAAACTACTCCAGGCAACAGGGCACCATTGTTATTGTTGATGTGGTCCTGTTTCCTGGCATACTTTGGAGGAATCAAGGCGCTCGAAAAGTGTAATCCCACCTTACTCTTCATTATCGTTGGTTTTGTCTATAAATTTCCTTGCCCCTCACGACTCACCACATTCCATTAAAGAATCATAAAATGGACTTTGTATCCCATTCTGTCCAGTTACTGTACATTACGTTTCATAAAGAGGAGTTGTGGTTGGGTTCTCATTGTGTCTGGTGGTAGTGGTAATATCTAGCTCCCTTTGTCACCGTTGCTCAGTCCGGTAGGCTACAATACAGTTTTTTATGTTCGTTCTCGTCAAAATATGGTTTCATAAAGTTGAGTTGTGGTTCGGTTCTCATTGTGTCTGATGGTGGTGAGAACATCTATCTCCTTTTGTCATCGTTGCTCACAGTCCTCTGTAGGCTACAATACAGTTTCCTATGTTCGTTCTTGTCAAAATATTATCAATCCATCTCTACCTGACCCCGATAATTCTAAGATTTCTGGACTCGTGTGGGCATTTGTCTTTTCGGGACACATTAGCTAAACTTCATCATCAGCCAGGAGATACAACAGAACATTTGACTGTGACTCTACGGTGTACAAATGTCAGCATTTATTTCCCAATTTGCAGAAAGCAAGCCACACCGGGGCGTCAAGGTCAGAAAAGATGAAAAAGTATTAGCTTCGTCTGAGAAAACCTATACAGTTGCTTAATCTGAAAATGTTTACCACTACTCGGCAGGAAGGATGTGTGTGTGCATTTGATTAGGATGATGTTCAATGTATGCGAGGCCTGGCAAAACTAATCGAAGTCACCCATGCAGTGAATTAATGTAGACTCACAGAAAATGGATCAGTAGCAGAGAACGTAGGGTTAGTAGGGGCTACATTTTCCTTGTCTATGAATATACGTAGATACATACAGTGTATTTGTCAATTATACAATTATTATACATTAAAAAGACAACATCGAAGTACTGATGATGGGGAAACTAACACGCAGAAAACCTTACAATATCTACAGCATAAACGTACGAGTATATTTGGGGATGGTATAATTTTGAAGTAGTATCCTGGACAATTTTGAAATGTGTCCTGTACGTGTGGGAGAAATTTATCTAAGTGAAACATGTACAGTTGCAAGCAGACTTTTCTATTCACAACTGAGATGAACCGATAGACTGAACTTTTGAAATGTTTAAGCCATACCAATTACCTGTGATATCTCATAAGGGTTAGACAAGGTTGCATAAAGTACACAGTATTAAAGAGCTTTATGTTCGCTTTTGTATTTGTGAGAGGATATGCACACGTATGAGAGGTGCCCTGTGTGTGTGTGTGTGTGTGTGTGTGTGTGTGTGTGCATCTGAATGACGTTTACATATACAGAAATAGATTGTGCTTTGAAGATGTGTAGAAAACATGTAGTAAAGGAACAGAGGACATTTCAGGAAGGTGTCCTTTGCAATTATAGAAACTCCAGAACAACAACCACACACACACACACACAGATGAATATTGTGGACGGCACAAGGTCAGGCTGTCTATAGGCCTCCTTATACTCCCTCTTCCCTCTTCATACTCCCTCCCCACTCCAACAACACTCACACACACACTACACCACACACTACACAACACCACCACACACACTACACAACACCACCACACACATGCACACTTCTCCACAAGCACCCCCGTTCACACACACACATACAGACAGACACACACGCGGACATAATATACACATACTTTATATGCACATCACTCTGCAATTACATCGCCTTGATTAATGACCATTATGAAATTGATAGGCGTTAACCCCAATAACCAAAACTACTCCCTGGCCACTCCCTCACCACTCCCTGCCCACTCCTCACCCCTCCCCACTTCTCTCCACTACCTCTCTACTCCTCTCCACTCCCTTCGTTACCCCAATACACCCCCACATTAGCCTACCTTTCACTTTCCACACCGCCTCTCGTAAATTTTCACTTTCCCACCTCCCTAATCCCCCATCCCATTCTCCTCCCTATTCCTCCACTTTATTTTACACATCTTCACCCTCGCCCCTTCTCACCCCCGTCCCATCATCACTTCAGAGCCTTCCAACGTGGATTATGGGATCCTGTGATGTAGTCAGAAAATATGGAGGTAAATGAGTCCTTCAGATATTGCCACGAAACACCACCTATATGGAAGGAGCTTGTTTCGTGGCATAGTCAGGAGGAATCAAAAGGCTTCAATCATCATACACGATCACAGGGTCCTTAAGGGGAGTAACCAATTATGAGATATCGAAAGGGTACTGCAGATTCCTCCATACTATGCCAGGAAACAGAACCCTTCCATATGAAATTAGACAGGGGATGTGTTTTATAGATGAGTTTGGAGGCCCACAGTGACTTCAAAAGGTTACTTCCCTGAATTAAGTATCGTATCACAACATAGCATAAACTATTTCCAGGCCACACACGATTGGTATAGAAATTATAAATATATATCTTTTTTTTTGTGATGCATTTGTATATCAAGTGATAGTAATTAATTATCACCTGTATTGAGAATTATTAAGAAAATCATCAGATACGTGTTGGCACGATACTCTTTCATTATCGTTTTTGTGTCTTCCCTTCCATATTCTCTTCTCTTGTTGTCTCTACTTGTCTTCATCCCGCTTTCTTTCTCAACATGTACCCTTGGCTCTCTCTCTCTCTCTCTCTCTCTCTCTCTCTCTCTCTCTCTCTCTCTCTCTCTCTCTCTCTATATATATATATATATATATATATATATATATATATATATATATATATATATATATATATATATATATATATATATATATATATATATGGAATAAGTATGTATGGAGAAGTATAATGGAGGAGGAGGAGGATGTGTTTGCAGGTATGGAATATAATTATACAGTCGTGGTCAGAAATAATCCACATATGAAATACATTAAAACAAATTGCTCTCTATTATTTTCACATTCTCAAAATTAGACGATGCTGCTGCAAACCTATATAATTATATTGGCTAATTTCCCAGTTCACGAACAGAGGAAATATATATACAACTTTTGCATGAGTTAGCCCAATGTGGATGACTATTATTGACCACGGCTGTACAGTGTGGAGTAAGTGGGTATGGCGACGTAAGGACGGAAGAGGAGGAGGCAGAGGTGGAGGTGGAGAGAAGGAGGGGGGAGGGGGGGCTGATGGGGTTGGGGGGACTGTACACACCTTTCACCGTCTATAGTACAGTTTGCTCACTTCCCTCCCCCTCAAATCTCCCCCCTCTCCCCCCTCCTCTCCTTCTCCCCTCTCCTTCTTCCATTCTTCTGTACATTCTCTCTCTCTCTCTCTCTCTCTCTCTCTCTCTCTCTCTCTCTCTCTCTCTCTCTCTCTCTCTCTCTCTCTCTCTCTCTCTCTCTCATATAGCCTATTAGAAAATCAAGACAAATTGTAGGTTGGTGAAGAAAAAAACACAGTGGCAGGAGTGTTTTCTCTTTATACTCCACCAACCTACCATACATACACACACATACACATAAACACACAAACACATAAACACGCACACATAAACACACACACACATAAACACTCACAAACATATATACACACACATAAACACACACACACACACACAAACAAACAGAGATGACGTTGGATAATTTGTTAATGTCTCCTCCTCATTTCCTTCCCTTCCTCCTGAATCCCACCTTCCATCCCTTGTCTCCCTCTTCCTTCATTTTCCTGCCTTTCCTCCCTTCATTTTCTTGCCTTTCTCTTCATTTTCCTGCCTTTCCTTCTTAATTTTCCTGTCAATTCTCTCTTCATTTTCCTGCCTTTCCCTCCCTTCATTTTCCTGCCTTTCCCTCCATTCATTTTCCTGCCTCCTATTCCCTGTCCTCCCTATCTTTCCTTTCTTTTCTATTATTCTTTTCTTATTTCTTCCTTCTGTTTATTCCTTTCTTATTTCTTCCTTCTGTTTCATCTTTTCTCTTCATTTTCACTTTCATCTCTTTTTGTTTTTTCATTGTCTTACTCCTTCCTCTTCCTTTCTGATTCATCCATTAAATTTTCCCATCAACCCTCTTCGTCCTATATCTATCCCGTCAACTCTCTCTCTCTCTCTCTCTCTCTCTCTCTCTCTCTCTCTCTCTCTCTCTCTTTCCTTCCCATTCACTTCCTCCCTGACCCTGGCCTCCCCATTACATTACCTCCAGAGTGTTGAGTGTTTTCCTGAGCTGCCAACCCGCTAATTAGTGGCTTAGGAAACCCTGACTTTGCCCTCACCTGCCCCTCACACACACACACACACGCACACACACACACACACACACACACACACACACACACACACACACACACACACACACACACACACACACACACACACACACACACACACACACACACAAATGCCTAACTATTACCATCAAAATTAAAGTGAGTAAGCGGGATATTACGAGCTTGTCTAAATCTGTAAAAATACTGTACAACCATACATTAGGTAATAACAATCATGTAACCAAACACATGAATATATTTGTATGCATTTATACACAAATAACTATATGCTGTTAAATGTATGGATGCAGATATTGGTCTTTTACCCCCACCTAGAGTTTTAAACCTATAGGCTGGGTCTCTAAGCCGCTTTAAGCCGTGATGTTTACACGTGTTGCCTTGTTGGACTCTCACTGTGGTAAAGTTGTGGCGGCCTCAGCTGTAGCCTAACATTTATATTTACAATGCATAACGAATGAAAGTGTACTGTACACAGGCTGTATTCACGTATACATACATACATACAGTTACATCCATACAGGTTCAATCACCTGGTCTAGTTACTCTAGTAAGTGACCCCTAAGAATAAAATAATACATATAAGGTAATACATATAAGGTAAATAGTACATACAAGGTAAATAATATTTATTGTAATGTTGTATACACACACACATAAATGTTAACGAAATTTGTATACATGCATTTACTCACATATGAACACTCTAATTATACGTTTATGTGGATGTAATGTGCATTCTTAACTATGTATTTATATTCCTACACATACTGGAATTCTATAGGTATGTACAGTAGTGCACTCTGAATATCTTAATAGGTAATGTTCGTACCTTGCCAATTTGTATAAACACAGGAAGGACACTCACTATACTTACAGTTGTTAACACCGTGAATGCTGCTGTTATATGGCAACCCTAAACACTTGTACACAAAGGGAGTCTTATGTTGGGCACGAATTGGATTTTACTGATTCCTCCAAACTGTATCACGAAGCTGACCCCTCACTATAGGCTACGTGCTGTGTTGTGACATAGTGTGGAGGAATCAACAGACTGCAATTCACCAACAAATTTATGTCCCATTTAAAGGGAGATTTTCTTGTTTGTGAATTGGAAGGTTTATAATTCCTCCAAACTATGCCACGAAACAGATCCCCTATTAGTACCATTGAGGGCATCTGTTTACTGCCATAGATAGGAGGAATCAGTAGCCTTCCATTTCACCAACAAAAGAATCTCCCCTTAAGCAGAATGTAGTAAACCTCGTTGAGTGAAGGACAAGTGGCTTTAGTATTCCCTCCACCATGACCTTTCACAGATAATTATCATATTTATATGTCCTTCTCTACAGGGGAGTAGGCTAATAATCTGTTGTGGGTAAGTTTGGAGTCTATGTAGCCCTCCAGTTCAATGCTACACAACAGATTCCTACTCATAATGTTTCCTGGCATTGTTTGGAATAAGCAAGAGCCTTCCAGTTCGCCCATAGCAGAACTCTATACGTGAAGCGAACACCTGGAGGAAAAGATAAGATAAATCCACATTACTTAAGTTACCCCACAGGCATCCACAACACAACAACATTAAAAACAAATTCACACCAGGAGGAAAGAAATCACTGCATGCTTCAAGTCATCCAACGTTCCAGAGTCGAACATGCATACAAACGTAGTTGATAATACAATACATCTACATACATACATACGTAGTGTTTACAGTCTCTACATCACCTTATATTGAAACGGCCTCGAAAATTGATGTGCCACTATAGTTGGTGGTCTTTACTATTAATTGGTTCAGAAAATTAACTTAAGTGGCTCAGTTTCATTTACCTGATGCTGAACTTTTGACAATGACTGTACATACACTCAACTTCCCTCCCTATGTACTCATGTAAATTTTCCTTTTCTCCTCACCACAGTCCTGGCTTTCCCTCACTCCTCCCCCTCCCTCCCTCCTTCCCCTCCCTCACTCCTTCCCCTCCCTCCTTCCCCTCCCTCCTTCCCCTCCCTCACTCCTTCCCCTCCCTCACTCCTTCCCAGTCCACGTAACCACTTCTGTATTTACTTTCCTACATAAACAAAAACCGCGTTATAAAACTCTCGAGATCTGGCCGAGAGAAAGCTGAGGTGAAGGAGGAGGAGGAAGAGGAAGAGAGTATATAGAGAACAATAAGGGTTCATTTAGTTCACTCGCTCAAGGTTTCGTGTGTGTGTGTGTGTTGATGTTGTTGTTGATGATGATTTAAGTGCACTGGTTGTGGTTGTGTTGTGTTAATTTTGCTGTTTTTTGTCGTAGATCATGTCGTGGTAAACTCAGTGGCCCACAAAAGACTGCTTCGAGCCAAAAGTCCCTCTGGCCACTCACCACTACTCATGTACTTTGTCTCTGAAAGATGTGTGATTAATAATTTACTGTATAATATTACGAATTTTCTGAGAGCTTGTCGTGATTAAGTGTGTGTATATGTATGTAAGGGAGGAAGGGAATTGTTATGGGGACGTGTGTGTGTGTGTGTATGTGTGATTGTATGTATGTATGTGTGAGTCTTGAGTGTGTGTGTGTGTGTGTGTGTGTGTGTGTTAGGAGAGGGAGACTTTGACGAGAGAGTAATTGTACAGTGAGGTTAGTTGTTAAGGATGTAATCTTTCGTGGAGGGATACTGACTCTCCAAATTATGCCTGGAAACAGTTTCATCACCTTATCATACGAGGAGTGGATCTGTTTCATACATGGCAGAGCTTGGTGGAATCAGACAGATCCTCTCCAATTCGACCACAACAAATGACACCACCATCCCCCCTTAAACAAAAGAAGCAGAGTGATGGGTAGAGAGAGGGGGGTAGAGGTATTAGCAGAGAGATAGGTAGAGGTATTAACAGAGATAGGTAGAGAAATAAGCAGAGACATAGGTAGAGTAATAAGCAGAGAGATAGGTAAAGGTATTAACAGAGATAGGTAAAGGTATTAACAGAGAGATAGGTAAAGGTATTAACAGAGATATGTAGAGGTATTAACAAAGAGATAAGTAGAGAAATAGGTAGAGTAATAGGCAGAGAGATGGGTAGAGAAATAAGTAGAGGAGGGATAGGTAGAGGTATTAGCTGAGAGATAGGTAGAGAAATAAGCAGAGAGATAGGTAGAGAAATAAGCAGAGAGATAGGATTTTTTGAGTGGGAAGGGAGTACAGTAGTAGGAACGGGGTAAACACAGTATAAGAATACATATATGAATGATACATTAGACACTGGGAGGTAATTGTTTAGAAAGGTATTTACTGTAGGTAGGTAGGTAGGTAGAAAGTCAACACTCCTAGGTAGGCAGGTGAGTGGGTGGGGGTGGGTTGGAAGATGTGTGGTTAGGTAAGTAGATACTAAGTAGATAAGTAGGTAAGTGTGGATTTGTGGGAAGTGATCTAAGAAGTACGTAGGTAGGAAGGAAGATAGGTAGGTAGGTAGGTAGGTAGGTAAGGAGGGAGGAAAGAGGTATTAAGGGACCCTGTGATGTAGTCAGAAAATTGGAGGTAAAAGAGTCCTTCAAATATTGCCACGAAACACCACTGATATGGAAGAAGTTTGTTTCGTGGCAGAGTCGGAAGGAAAATCAGAAGCCTCCAATTTCCATACACGATCACAGGGTCCATAATTAAGGGGATAGTATACTTTTGGTAGATTGGAGTGCCTTGATTCCTCCAAAGTATAACAGTAAACAGAACCAGATGGACAAATATAATAGTGTTCTGTTGCTTGGAATAGTTTGGAGGAATCAGTTGCTCCATATTTATCCCCTTAAGGAGATCGGTATGTCTTGTAGGTAAGAGAGGAGGTAGGTATAGGAGAGAAGAAGTAAATGTATGTTGGGGTGATAGGTCATTGGGTAAGGAAATAGGTAGGTTCGGATATTAATGAATAGGAAGGTAAATTAGTGGGTAGGTTGGTAAGTAGGTGGGCTGGGTGGTGAATAGATAGGTAGGTAGGAAATTGGGTATAGGAAGGTAGTTAAGGGACCCTGTGATGTAGTCAGAAAATTGGAGATAAATGAGTCCTTCAAATATTGTCACGAAACACACACACACACACACACACACACACACACACACACACACACACACACACACACACCTATTATCATGGAGCTTGTTTGTTTCGTGGCAAGGTCAGGAGGAATCAGAAGCCTCCAATTTTCATACACGATCACAGGGTCCTTAAGTAATTAGGTAGGTAGGTGTGTAGGTGTGAAAGTAGTGAAGTTGTATATGTCATTAATCATTTGACATTCGTATATATTTTTTCTCAATATTTTCCTGTTGAAATAACCGATGAAATCCACTTTACATAATCATATTGACATTTCTTCTCACACAGGACATGGGAATTTACGAGCATGAATTTTAGATCTCATTGAAGAAAGTAAACTTATGTTCGAGTTTTAATAATACCACTCATAGAATTATACCTGGGGTTCCATCTCATTAATGAACCACCAGCATTAAGGGACCCTGTGATGTAGTCAGAAAATTGGAGTTATATGAGTCCTTTAAATATTGCCACGAAACACCACCTATATGGAAGGAGCTTGTTTCATGGCATGGTCAGGAGGAATCAGAAGCCTCTAGTTTTCATAGAGGTTCCTTAACAGTACTTCATATAGATCATAGTAACTTGTCTGCCCTTGGAAGCTCATATCTAAAATCTACAGTAACCTCCAGCATAATAGGTAGATTTGTGGGTAGGGGGGGTAGGTAGGTAGGGGGGTAGGTAGGTAGGTAAGTGGGTAGGTACAGTAGATAAGTGGGTAGGGAGGTAGGGAAGTTTGTGGGTAAGGAGGGAGGTATGTTTCTTGGGTAGGGAGGTAGGTAAATGGATAGGGAAGGAGGTAGGTAGGTAGGTAAGTGGGTAGAGAGTGAGGTGGTTAGGTAGGTAGGTAGGTAGGTTCGTGGGTAAGGTGGATAGTAAACAGACACTCACTGTAAGAACACCTCCAGTCCAATACACTTATGCATACCAAACACCTACACACCTTAGCAACACCACCATCACCACTACATCATACACACACACACACACACACGCACACACACGCACACACCACTACATGACACACACACACACACACACACACACACACACACACACACACATATATCATCATCACTCTTACGGCACGAGACAACCTAATAAAACATATATGACTGGTATAATCTTCTTGTCGGAATACACGTCATTACTGATAATTATTACCCCACCCCCTGCACTCTATCTGTATGTCTATGTTCGTGTCTGTATGTCTTTCTGTCTGTCTCTCTCTCTGTCTCTCTGTTTGTCTGTCTGTCTGTCTGTCTGTCTGTTTATCTCTGTCTCTCTGATTGTCTCTGTCTGTCTGTCTGTTTGTCTCTCTGTCTGTTTATCTCTGTTTGTCTCTCTGTCTCTATCTGTCAGTCTGTTTATCTCTGTTTGTCTGTCTGTCTGTGTGTCTGTCTGTGCCACTCAGCGAGCGTTGTCAGCATCAGGTCAGTGTGCCCTACTCACTTTCCTTCACCACTCAACAAGCTTAACTAAAGGTCTGTGGGTCATCCCTTTTCACTTTCATTTAACCATTCACCAACGTACCCACGGTTTGTATGTATGTACAGTTGAACAAGTAGAAAGTGCAAGATAAATGTTAGTGTATATGGCAATATCTTTAATTTCTTTGTAATAAACCCTGGTATTTTTTTATGAATGAATCACTAAGCCTTCAGAGCAAATGTAAAGTGGAACGTGACTGACTGAAATTTTAAGTGGTAGCCAGATGTGGGTATTTACACTCATATTAATTTACTTGCACTTTCTACTTGCTCTACTTTTTTTTTTTTTTTTTTTTTCCCCGACACTGGACATTCTACCTTTGCTTTCATACACCAATCATGGAGTTTTTTAATATAATTGGTTTGTTTAGTCACTTTCATTCACCACATTCACTGGGCATAACAACGGTGTGTTTTGCTTACCAACAATTTTATCAACATTCAAATAAGCGTCAGGTGATATTAAATGATCTCACGTTCATTTATGCGAACTTTGAGAGTGTGCTAATACTGTCTATTTTTTTTTTTAACTCTAATGGAAACCTTATTGCCAGTAAGGAAACGGGGAACAAAAGATTATATAAAGGTTAAGGGGAGAGTATACATTTGGTACTTTAGAGCTCCTTGATTCCTCCAAAATATGCCAGGAAACAGGACCAGATTAGCACAAAATAATGGTGGCCTATTGCTTGGAATAGTTTGGAGGAATCATCATCTCCAAAAATACCAAAACTGTACACCACCCCTTAACGTGCAGACCAACAACCAGTGTAGAAGTAAACTCAACAGGAATGAAACCTGTTGTTGTTGTTGTTGAACCAGACCTGAATCCTAATGAGGGTACCTAGTAATTTATGCAGAACCCTTTGTGTGGTACATACATACATATACATACATACAGTTCCCTTCAGTACTTCATCAATACTTCCTCGACACTGCTGCAGAGGCCAAAATATGTACTTCATCTAGGCTATTTGTTTACTGTTTATAGAAGGTAGTATAAATCTGTGTATCATAGAGGAGTAAGACTGTCTACACACTCCTTAATAATACCTAAAAGTATTTGTATTTGCCTACCTTCTTACCAACTTTCCTTACCACTTTCCTTCATAATAAATAATCTTCAAGTCTCATAGTTTTGTTATTTACCGACGTGTGTCCTCGTATACCAGATTACTCCCTTCCTGCCTCTTCCTTTACATCCTAATAATTTTTGTACTCATAAAGTTATGTTACTCAAACCAGTAGAGAGTGGGTCATAAAACAGAGGCTATTTCCGTAACCCTGAAGCGACAGCAGAGAGCTTATGACAGTTTTCTTTTCTTGAGTGCCATGTACAGTCAGCCTCAGGAATTCGCATACACCACTATGACATCAAGGGTTCGTAACAAGTAGACAATATAGTGCTTTAATTACCTAACACCAATCTTATTTAGTAATGTTATTTGGCTAATACTTGAATCAGTCAGCAGATGTCTTCCTACAGTATGAGTAGAATAAAGACACCTTTTACCCAATGCTCTGTGTATAAATTCCTGAGGCCGACAGTACATAATCTCTCTCTATATATATCCATCTTCATAAAAATTCCGTAGAAGCAGCTTATTCTATTCTAACTGGCTTTTATTAACGATAAGCGATATTTGCCACAGGAAATGGGGATTAAATAAGGATTAAAAGTTTCACTATTTCACGCACCTGTTGTTAATTGGAAGTTTTCATGGAAAAATACCTTTCAGATATCCATTATCCTTTGTCACACACACACACACACACACACACACACACACACACACACACACACACACACACACACACACACACACATGAGGTCAGGGAGTGGAAGGGGATTTTCTCTCCTCCAGTAAATACCCAGCAAATATACTGAGTTTATACAGCAAGTTTATAAGGGTACGGTGAGGGGCTTGGTAAGGTACGGTAGGATTGGACAATTGGACATGGTTTACAGTACATTTGGAAACGAGAATCATATCCGCTGCCATTGGATATTATTGTAGTAGTTTGGCTGAATTAATGTTGGATTATTGATGTACGATTCATCACCAATGTGTCCGTCTCGATGTCTTATGAGAGCCATTTTTGGGTGCTAATAAAATATGTGAGTGCTGATTTCTAACCAATCTCTACGTGTTATGTGCGACTGTACCTTCAGACTACACATACAATTATATTTCCATATTTCACCTGGATAATGTCTCAGAAGGGCATGTCATTTTTGCTGGCTTAAGGAAACGAATCCGATATTTTGTCGAACATGATAGAACGAAATTTCTCGCGAGTTTCTGCCACAATATAACCATATGTCATGACCAGATGAACAAAGTTTTATTTTTTGTCAAACTGGAAGAGATTTGACGCTACTAAGGTGACTCTGGAAGCTGAAGGAGGAAGCACCCACCGATATGCTTTGTACAACATGGACTCATTTTGGATCCGGCTTTTACACGAAATGATCTTCTGTTGAAAATCCCCTTCAGATAAGCTATGGGTTCGTTTTGTCGGTCATCAGGTGTTAATGGTGGCCTTTTGTTTTTTAATGGTGACGTACTCCAGTTGACATCATCCTTGCGTCACTTCAATTTTCCTGGGGTTGGATTTCCGTGTGTGGTGACTTCTTGCTCATGCATAATATGTTTGCACAGCATCGTCAAGACAAATTTTGGCTGGATGTGGTTAGAACAGTATTTTGTTTTTCGCGGTTTGAAAGTGAGACATACACTGTTATGAAAATAGTTTTGGTTGGGTTGAAAATAAATGGTGTTGGACATGGGTTTGGTAATGTCTAACAACGATGTGTATACGGTAAAGGAACCAGAACATAGTAACATGATTTATGCACTGCTTGGACTTGGCTTGGACTCTGTTTGGAATATATTGGACGCATTCTGAACACTGCTTCGAGGAAAATTAGATACATATGAACACATCATTAGCATCTCAAAAAATGTTCCTTAATTATACCCAAGTGCGGACACCACCTCCATATTTAGGTGAAAGTAGGAGACGGGCAAATTAGTTGGTAGCAAAGGAAGAGGTATAGGGAATGTAGGGATGAACAGGGAAAGCAAACAAGGCATGGAAATTGGTAAGAGCACGGGGGACAGAATAGGATGAAGTTGTTCTCAGGAGATCAGTGCAAAGGAGATTATAGGAGAGGTAGGTATGTGAGAGAATAAAAAAAGTAGGAGAGATATGACTGTGTGAAAACTGAGAGTAGAAGACAGGTTATGGGTAGAGAGGAGAGGAGAGTAGGGAAGGTATGTTATGTGCAAGAACAAGAGGGTTATCAGTCAGGCGTAAACAAGGGCGAATAGGTAAGGCTGGGAGAGAAAGGTGGAGATGAAGGTGAGGGCATACAAGGCAGGTGCTGAGGACGTGAGATGGGGAGGGAAGGGGGAGGGAAGGGGAAGGGAAGGGCATTGTAAATAGAATATGTGGAAGGAGCAGAGATTGAACATGTGGCAGGGGGGATTATGGAGGGAGATTAGACATGGGGCAGGGGGTTATGTAGGGAAATTAGACATGTGGCAGGGGGTTATGTAGGGAGATTAGACATGGGGCAGGGGGTTATGGGGGGAGATTAGACATGTGGCAGGAGGTTATGGAGGGAGATTAGACATGGGGCAGGAGGTTATGGAGGGAGATTAGACATGTGGCAGGGGGTTATGGGGGGAGATTAGACATGGGGCAGGGGGTTATGGGGGGAGATTAGACATGTGGCAGGAGGTTATGGAGGGAGATTAGACATGGGGCAGGAGGTTATGGAGGGAGATTAGACATGGGGCAGGAGGTTATGGAGGGAGATGGAGAACTGACAGGGAAAGAGGAGGGTGAAAGGGTGACAGGGTGACAGGAGAAGGATGTGGGTAGGGAATGAGGAAGGAAGAGACAGGAATGAGGGCAGGGGATTAAGGAAGGAAGGAAGGAAAACAGGACTGGGATGTGGTAAGGAAGGAAGGAGGGAAGGGGGAGAGACTGAAATGAAGACGAAGGAATAAAGGGAGGAAAAGAGGAAAGAAGAGAGAGAGAGGAAGGATTGATAGCAGAAGGAGTGAAAGGAAGAGAGACAGGGATGAGGGAAGGAACAAGGGACATGGAGGATGATGGAGATGAGGATGGGGACAGTAAAGGGAAGCAAGGGAAAGGTTAATAGGAGGAAGGACAGTGATGATGGTGGGGGGGGGGGATTATGAAGTCAAGGTTAGACAGTGTGGAAAGAGCGGGAAGGGAAGGGGTGTGGACAGGGAAGGGAAGGGATGGGATGGGGAGGGTGACATGCATGGGTTGGGTTAGGGAATGAAAGTGGTCAGATGTGTGTGAGGAATTAGATGGAATGGAATGTTGATAGACGTTTGGATAGGGTGTGTAGGAAGGGAGGGGAAGGAAGGATAGGGCAGTACAGGGTTAGAGTGAAAGCATTATAGGTCACAGGAAATGAAAAGGAATTAAAGGAGGGAGGGAAAAAGGTGATGAACAAGGATGGGAACAGAAAGGCGGCCAAGGAGAGGGTAAAGGTGTACAGTAGGAAGTGCTGGGTAAGGCAACCGGTAAACTCGAAGGTATTTACACACACACATACAAATACACTCTCTTACAAGCACTCACGCACGCACACACACTCGCTCATGCACACACACACACACACACACACGCTCTCACACACACACACGCTCTCACACACACACGCTCTCACACACACACACACACACACACACACACGCTCTCTCTCACACACACACACACAAACGCACACGCACACACACACACTGAATGTATATGCAGTTGTATATATTATCATAATTTCCTCGACCTCCCCAGGATTCAAACTTGGTGCTCTGAGGAAAGGAATCACAATATTGGCGAACCTGAAAAAGCATCTTGCAGGGATTTCCGATAATTTGCAAATGATTAAATCGAATTCCAGTTGTCTCGGAACATTGCTGGGAAATTTTGTCGTCTGTCCCATTAGATTATTATTCCTTAAAAATTGTATTGTGGATGTATTACTCTTTGAATGTGATGTTGTTCAGTCGTGGTCAGCAGTTCTTTTTCGTCCCTGTGTAATCATAATAACCGAACTGTAATAATTAACTGATATCGGTATCCATGACGGTAGAAGAAGGTAAACGGGATTCTCAGATGGCGAGTGAAGTTGTGATGTGGGCCAGGGTGAGGTTATAAAGGGTGGGATATGAATAAGTAGGGATGGAGGAAGAGAGCAGAGTGGTGTAAAAACCTGTTTGGGAGAGGAAGGAAGGAAGGAAGGACTGTAGTGTGTATGAATGAAGTCGAGGGAAGGAAGGAGGGGGAGGTTATTGGGAGCAAGGTAGGGAGGGAGTTTGGTGGGAGAATTGTGGGGAGGGAGTTTGGTGGGAGCAAAGTAGGGAGGGAGGGAATAGTTGGGGGGCCAAGTAAAATGAGGAGAAATGGAAGATAAACTGATATGATGGATTGGGTTAGGCATGGACAGGAGGGGGGGCAGATAATGAGGGAGATATTGAGAAAATTGATCTTGGGTAAGGGAGCAAATCTGGTGGAGGGGGGAAGGGGAGAATGTAAAGTACCGAAGGAGAATAATAGAAACTAAAAAAAAAATATATATGTGACAGGAGATTGAATTGAAGGCGAGTAAGAGGCTAAAGGAAGGATACAAGGAAAAGGAAGCGCGACTTGGGTGTGACAGAAAAAAAACAACACACACACACACAGGAAGGAACAAAGGATATATATGAGGGAAGGGAAGGAGTGCAGGATCGGGGAAAAAACAAAACAAAAACAAAACAAGGTGAATGGGAGAAGAACTGGGTAGCCTATAAGAACTGGAATGAGGAAAGGTGAGGAAGGCAGGCAAGGAGGGAGGGAGGGAGGGAGAAGTCAGAGAGGGAGTGGGAGAGGCAGGTATATAGTGAGGAGTGGGGAGAAGGAGTATTGCTCGAGTGAATGAGAAGCTCCGGGGTAAGGGGGAGGGAAGGGAGGGAGGGAGGAGTGTGGAGGGGGAGGTAAAGCATGGAGGCGTGAGTGAGGGAGTGAGGAAGTGAGGGAGGAAAGGAAGGGGCCGGATGAGGGGAGCGTGAAAGAGGGACTTGTGGAAGGGATTAAAGAGTAAAATGCTGGTGGAAATATAGGAGGAAAAGATAGAAGAGAGAGGGAAGCTTTGAGGTATGAAAAGGGGAGGATGGTATTGGAAGGAACGGGAATATCAAGAGGAAGGTTGGAAGGCGAGAGGGAGTGTGGGAAGGAGAGAGGGAGTGTGGGAAGGAGAGAGGGAGTGTGGGAAGAAGAGAGGGAGTGTGGGAAGGAGAGAAGGAGTGTGGGAAGGAGAGAGGGAGTGTGGGAAGGGGAGAAGGAGTGTGGGAAGGAGAGAGGGAGTGTGGGAGGGAGAGAGTGGAACTGTGAGGGGAGGGAACGTGGAAGGAGAGGGAGGGAGTTTTGACTTGAAAGGGGAGGGGAGGATGTAAGTGAGGGGAGGCTAAGAGGGAGAGGGAGAGGGAGAGAGAGGGGCTGGAGGGGGTCAATGAGGAGGGAGAAGGTGACTGACTGTTTTGCAAGAACTGGCAAGGTGTTGTTGTACCGTATAGGGGTGTAAAACCAGTCACACTCCTCCTATACCAGTTAATATACCACCACCACAACTACGGACACCACCACCACAACTACCACCACCACCACCACAACTACCAACACCACCACCACAACTACCAACACCACAACAACAACAACTACCAACACCACCACCACCACAACTACTACCAACACCACCACAACAACTACCAACACCACCACCACAACTACCAACACCACCACCACAACTACGAACACCACCACTACCAACAACTACCAACACCACCACCACAACTACCAACACCACCACCACAACTACCAACACCAATATCACCACCCGATCACAACAACCCTATTTGACACACTAACCTTAACCCATTCCAATTACTCATCACAACAACATCTGCTTCCACACTGCTCGTTTGACTCACTCACCTTCACCCACCATAGTTCACTCGATGCATATCAGTTCACCTTCACCCCATCGCCTCATCCACCACCAACAACCACACCAACTCTCATCATCCACCAACAACTAACTACATCATCTCTCTTCATCCACCAACAACTAACTACATCATCTCTCTTCATCCACCGACATCCATACCCCCTCTTTTCATCCACCAACAACTACATCATCTCTCTTCATCCACCAACAACCACACCAACTCTCATCATCCACCAACAACTACACCAACTCTCATCATCCACCAACAACTACACCATCATCTCTCTTCATCCACCAACAACCATTCCACCTCCTTTCATCCACCAACCAACCACATCACCTCTTGGGGGGGGGGATGGGGAGGAGGACCAATATAAAGGGAGTGAAAGTGTTTGAGGGGAAGTATGGAGGAGAAAGTATAGGCTTATGTACACTATGTATTTGTGTGTGTATGTTTAGGCCTTTTAGGGTGATGTGTGTAAACGTACGCTTATTGGTGTTGTGAATTCGTATACACGTAGCGTAGCGTACTTGTGTGTAGTTGTTGTTGTTGTTGTTGTTGTTAAGTTAGCCCATAGTTGTTGTTGTTGTTGTTAAGTTAGCCCATAGTGAGGTTCACGTATAAATGTGTGTGTGATGACAATGATGCTACTGCTGTGTGTTTGTGTGTATGTGTGTGTGTGTGTGTGTGTGTGTGTGTGTGTGTGTAACTGTACTGTACGTGCAGTATTGCGTGTGTCCGGTGTAGTTTCTTACAGACCATGGAGTAATTTTCTGGCTGGTGAGAGAAACCGAAGGAAAGAGGAGGAGAAGAGCCACAGTATGGTTACCAACAATTACACCTTTTCATATCCTATACACAAAGGACTTTTTATTAACAGTACACTTAAGGAAAGATTCTTTTGTTGGTTAATTGGAAGTTCTCTTATTCCTCCAAACTATTCCATGAAACAGATCCCCTTTTAGTAACACTTAGGTGATTTGTAGTAACCTTTTCGTGGCATAGTTTGGAGGAATCAATAGCCCTCCAATTTACCCTAATGAAAATCTCTCCCCATAAGTCGCGTTAGCTGTTACATTTATGAAAACAAAACAAAACACACACACATAGTATATTTTACATTATACTTAAAAAACGTTTAATTTTATGCATTCTCTGTGTGGGAGTGGTAACCGGTTGAAGAAAGACTTGGTGGGAGAGATGGAGGAGGCGACGAAGGAGGAAGAAAACTACAAATAGAAGAAGTTGTCGTGTGGATGGATGTGTTATATAGGAAAAAATTTAGGTTTGATTAGGGAGGAGGACTCATGATTTCGTACTGAAGGTGTGGAAAGAAACATAGATTATGTTTTTTTTTAGTGTAGTGGGTGTTGATGGAAGATATACAGAGAAATTCAGCATTCAAGAGGTGTGTGTGTGGTCAATCTAGAGAAAATTAAGGGGAGGGCATAGTTTTGGCATTTTTGGAGATAATAATTCCTCCAAACTATTCCTAGCAACTGGCCACCATTATTTTTGTTAATCTGGTCCTGTTTCCTGGCATACTTTTGGAAGAATCAAGACGCTCCAATGTACCAAAAGTATACTCTACCCTTTAAGGACCCTATTAACGTGTATGAGACCTGGTGCCTTCTGATTCCTCCTGACTATGCCACGAAACAAGCTCCATCAATGTAGGTGGTGTTTCATGGCAATGTTTGAAGGACTCACTCACCTCTAATTTTCTGACTACTGTACATTCCTTTTTTTAAATCAGCTGGTACTCTGCGGGATGCACACACATACCTTCACACAAACCCTTGACATTTCTCAGTGACTTCAGTTGCCTACGTGTATCTTGGTCATGTTTTGTACAGTTTCATGATGACTGCACTACTTTTTAATTTTTTTATTATTGCTCATACTGTTATATGCCATGGGTTTTGTCTGATTATATATATATGAATTGTGTCGAATAATAAATGTCTGCCACAACACTTACACTAACATTTCAACCGTGTCATGATCATTCTACAACTGTTAATGATAATAGGAAAGTCAATTTAATTTTTCCCGAACTCATGAAGTTACTACAATCTCAGACAAAATGCCACGTTTATTGAAAAGTATACAACCCTTTGATAAAATACTTTGATGATATGTAAGTTAATACAGTACAATTATAGTACAATTATATATAGTACAGTATAATTAAGTACAATTCTAGGTATGTATACTTTATAAATACGAGTACTGTCATACATTTATTATCAATCTCAATGTACGAAATTATATGTATTTATATGGAATGGTGTTATTATATTTATCTGTATAATTCAAAGTGGTATATAATAATCTAATGGTGTCAAAGTGGTGTCATTGGCCTTTACATACTAAGTCTTGTTCTTCAGGGGAGATTCTTTTGTTGGTGAATTGGAAGGTCTCTGATTCCTCCAATCTATGCCACGAAACAGACACGCCCTTAATGTTACTAATAGGGGATCTGTTTTGTGGCATATTTTGAAGGAATCAGTAGCCCTCCAATTTACCAAACAGAGAATCTCCCCTTAAGGTGTAGGTCTATAGAGGAAGAAAGAGTAGGTGGGTAAACAACACACACACACACACACACACACACACACACACACACACACACACACACACACACACACACACACACACACACACACACACACACACACACACACACACACACACACACACACACACACACACACACACACACACACACCTCACACACACACACCACACCACACACACACACACACACACACCACACATACACAACACACACACACACACACACCACACATACACAACACACACACACACACACACACACACACACACACACACACACACACACACCTCTGCTTTCCGTGCAATCCTTTCTTTCTCTAACTTTTTATCTCTTTGTTTCCTGACTTACTTTCTCTCGTACAAGAAAAAAAAAGGTAACTGTGTCGGTGTGTGAATGTAAGGCAGTGGGTTACAGGAGACGCCCTCACTGCCTGCCCTCCAAGCACCTCAGTGACCTCACCACCTCACCTAATGCCACCTCGCCTCACTTCACCTCGGATTTCTCTCACCTTTAGTTTAGCATGTAGTTAAACTCTTCTACCCTGCACTAAGAGAGAGAGAGAAAAAAAAAAAAATTAGGCAGCGTTCCAGACACGTGGCTAGAGTTTGTTTTGGCTATCACACTTCATTATTGACTGCTTTGGAAGGCCATGGCATCAGTGAGTATAGTAATTAAGGGGATAATTCACTTTTGTTACATTGGATTGCCTTGATTCCTCCATATAGTATGCCAGGAAACAGAACCAGAAAAGCAAAAATAATGGTGTTCTGTTGCTTGGAATTCAGTAGTTTGGAGGATTCAGTTGCTCCAGATTTACCAATACATAATTTCCCCCATAAAGCCTATGTTTTCCACTGCTTAAATACAGCACTACTCAGCAATCATGTTATCTATTCTATAAGTAATTGATCAGAGTCACATACTAATGCTCGACTCAATGTTTGGACCTGGGCAGTGTTTCTCATCCATAGGCAAGCAGGTGTACAGTTCCCAAAATATGAATTGGAACAACTTTTGATGGAACATTTAAGTTTATTAATGTCCATAGTTGTTTGTTGGGATCATAAGTATGTAATACAGAAGGATATTTATATTTCCTTCTGTATTACATGCTTATAGTCCCTACAAATAGTTGTGGAGATTACTATGGTTAAAGTTCCATTAAAAATTGTTTGCAATTCATATTATGGCAACTGTACATACGGAAAAAAAAAAACATAAGAAAAATAAAACTGTTGGTGGAATTCTCGTGTGAAACATTCCGACACCTCAAAGATGGATAATGAAAACTAGATTGTTTATTCCCGGGGCATCATAAGTTGTGGCCATCATTTACAGAACCATCACCCCCTTCCTACTACATATTTTTTTTTTTTTTTTTTTTTTAATAGTGTATACCTACAAGATTAATAATGTATCTATCATATATTATAGGTTAATCTGTTGGTATTTTCATTGTTCTCGTATGGGTGCAGAGAAAAGTTTTGTTTTATATACACACAGTCAGCTGGCGATAATAAAAGAATATCCTCCGAATTAAAAAAAAAATATTAGGTCAGTTAAAGCCATATTTATCATCTCCCTAATTATCATCATCTAAGAAAGAAGGTCATTGAGTAGCCTGTGGTTGTGTCCTCAATTTGGAGGATACTGATTCCTCCAATGTCTGCCACACGACAGACAAAACTTAATGAAATGAGGTACAGTTTGGAGAAATCTATAGCCTCTAATTCGTTAAGGGACCCTGTGATGTAGTCAGAAAATTGGAGGTATACGAGTCCTCCAAACATTGCCACGAAACACCAACTATAATATATGGAAGGAGCTTGTTTCGTGGCATGGTCAGGAGGAATCAGTAGCCTCCAATTTTCATACACGATCACATGGTCCTTAAGCATTCAGGCCCCTTGATATAAGCCATCTGTCAACAACGCTGGTGTTTGTGTGTGCGTGTGTGTGTGTGGGTTTGTGTACGTGCATGTGTTTGTCTCTCTTATTTCCTGGGTGGTGGTCGTTTGGGGAGGTCATGACCGCTATCGTGTGAGCGCAAACACTATCACACACACATATATACCACACGCACGCACGCACTCACCAAAAACACACGGGTGCACACACACACCAAAACAAACAAACAAACGCACACACACCATAAACAAACAAACACACACACGCCTGACCCTCTCCCTGCACCTACTATACCTTTCTCTGACCATGGCCCTCTGGAACTAACCACAAAAATCAACGCTATGTAGCACAGGTCAAACACCTTTTTTTCCCCTAGTTAAAGAGCTCATCAACACTTCTTTTTTACACGACCTGAATTCTGTACTCTCTTCCGGGGTGTGGGTTGAAATAGACTATAACAGCAAGTAGTACAGTACAATAGAGTGAAGAATGATGTTTGTTTTGGTGTGGATTAATAAAGGTTGATGGTATTAGGGATGGTGGAGTTGATGATAGAGTGGTAGTGTTGGTGGTGTTGTTTGATGGTGGTATAAAAGGTTGATGGTGTTAGGGATGGTGGAGTTGTTGATCGAGTGGTAGTGTTGGTGATGTTGTTTGATGGTGGTATTGGTGATGGGGGTAGTTGATTTAGTAATGGTAGTGATGAAGGGGCAATGATGTATATTATTGGGTTGGGTCGGTTTAGGAATTCTGCATGGCATCAGGTGAAAGAGGGGTATTATTTAATTCAGCCATGCATGATGTAGGGTAATTTTGAGGCCTGCATAGTTAGGGAAATTAATGCTGGTGAAAGAAGGATATTTGCATGATCAGTCAGTGAGGGATCAGGTGTGGGAGAGGTACTGAATGGTGAGTGAGGTGAGTGGTACTGAAGCTGGGTGTAGAAGAGAGGGTTATTGAGTGACCATGTTTTGAGTGAAAGGCAAGAAAGTTGTAGTTGTTTGTATAAATAGCTAGCTACTGGTTCTGATTGCAATACCCAGCCTTCCTTTATTCCTGTCTCCTTACACACACACACACACACACACACACACACACACACACACACACATGTTCCTAGCGACCAAGATTTCACTTCCTCCTGCCGTGTACCTCTTTATCTGGGCCAAGTGTGAGTTTCTCTCACCTCTGCCACCTCTCTGTCATTCTCACGTTCTCCCATTTTCTCCTTCATTCACGTTATTTCTGGTTCTCCTTCATTCACGTTCTCACTTTTTCTCATTCATTCACGTTCTCATTCTTTCTCCTTCATTCACGTTCTCATTCATTCATGTTCTCACTCTTTCTCCTTCATTCACGTTATTTCTGGTTCTCCATTCACGTTCTCTCTTTTTCTTCTTCATTCACGTTCTCACTCTTTTTCCCCAAGTTCTTTCTATTTTTTTCCTCATCTCCCTCTTTCTCCCTCTCTCCATCACTCACGTCCTCCCTCTCTCTACCTCACTCACGTCCTTCCTCTCTCTCCTTCACTCACTTTCTCCTGAACTTATATTCTTTTTCACCTTCAATCAAGTTTCCTTTCCTTCTCTCACCTTCTTCTTCAATCACGTTTTTACTTTACTCAAATTCTAATTCAACCCACCTCTCCCCTTACAGTTCTCAGTATAATCCATCTAAATATAATCTAAATATAATCTAAATCTAAATATTATCCATCTGTCTCATTGGTTCCTTGTCTTTTAAGCTTCAATCTCTCTGTGTGTAACATATTATTGTTTTGGTACAGTCGGTGGCATAAGTTCGCTTCATTTCCACCTACGTATGTTAGAGCTATATTGATGTTGAAACACAATTTGAATGCAGTGATGACAGATATAGTTCACATATGATAAATTACACATGTTGTTAGGATAGAAAGTGGTTCAGAAACAGAATGCAACTATCTGGTCTTATTAGTATTATTAAGTACACGAGATGGACGCAAATTTATTCTGCCGGCTGTACAATCGGCGGCAAAAGTCGTGTGGCCTCACTCAGTGGTTCTTGCAGGATAACTATAAAGGATAATTCATCAAACTAACACATTCACTAACATACAGCATTACACTATCCAGGGTGAAAATGAATAAATTGCTCTGTTTTTTTTTTTTTTTTTTTTTTTTTTTTACGAGTCTGTGAAACTTTATATTTTCATACTGTATTTCATGACTTGGCAGATGTGACGAATCGACTTTTGCCGCCGACTGTACATTGTCGTTCTGTCTGTAGTTTTTCTGCCTTCACATTGCTTCATGACAGTAAAATGGGGTTGATCTAGTTCTTGCAGGGGAAAGTGAGGTCTTGTAAGTTTCATTTAAATTAATACCTTTATTCATACAGTATAATCTATCTCTGTCTATCTCTGTCTCTATCTCTATCTCTATCTCTATCTCTATCTCTATCTCTATCTCTATCTCTATCTCTATCTCTATCTCTGTCTCTGTCTCTGTCTCTGTCTCTGTCTCTGTCTCTGTCTCTGTCTCTGTCTCTGTCTCTGTCTCTGTCTCTGTCTCTGTCTCTATCTCTATCTCTATCTCTATCTCTATCTCTATTTCTGTCTCTGTGTCTGTGTCTGTGTCTGTGTCTCTCTGTCTCTCTTCTCTCTTCTCTCTCTGTAAAGTTCTGAACATGGTGAAAATAATCTCCAGTAATCAGAGACAATTTCCAGGCGTATTCCAGACATAGTCAAGAGGTTTCCCAGAGGACCCATGCACTTACCCCCGATGAGAACCCAATTACAGCAATTTAGGTTATTACTACTGAGAGGCCTGTCATGCATGGATGATTCATGGACGCTATACTTTGTGTCTGGACGTTTCATTCCTCCACATCTCAATAATATGTAGGACGATCATTTGGTGTCGTGTGATGTATGGTTAGGTTAGGTTAGGTTAGGTTTGGTTGGGTTATGTTACGTTACGTTAGGTTAGGTTAGGTTAGTATATGCTGTGATGAGGACTAATGTATTTTAATTATCACTAGAAAAACCTTGTATCCAGGAGGTGTATGTTTTATAGAAATGCATGTAACTATTATACCGTATATATGTATTAGAGGGGATGTCGTAATATTGGAGGTCATTATTTTATAGCCTGCAAAATCTGGTACAAAACATAGTCGTGGTTTACTTTTGGGGATTCAATAGCTACCAATTGTCAGACAAAATCACAGGCCTCTTTAAGTGCAGTATGATTATGCAGTTCAAATCGTGTGAACTAGTGAACTACATATCCTCCCACGAATTTAACACACACACACACACACACATACACACACACACACATACACACACACACACATACACACACATACACATAGACTGTAAGACACATAGACTGTAAGACACACAGACTGTAAGACACAAACTGTAAGACACACAGACTGTAAGACACACAGACTGTAAGACACACAGACTGTAAGACACACAGACTGTAAGACACACAGACTGTAAGACACATAGACTGTAAGAAACACATACTGTAAGACACACAGACTGTAACACACAATGACTGTAACACACACCTACAAGTCACCCGTGCATGCAGGGGAAGGATTAACATGCAGATTATTCCTTGTTTTATTCATTCTTTTATATGACCATGCAGACTATGACGTGTTATCAGACGTGCCACCCTTACTAGGCATGGTTCTCTTATTTCTTATTGTTTTTCATTCATGTGTGGAGGAAATGACAGAAACCAGGCCTCTCTCAGTACTTTACCCATTGTTATTGTCTATGTTTTTATGTGTTGTTGCATGTAATTGCTTGTGTTTCACGTGTTACTCGTGTTACTGTGGATTGTTGCGGATCACCTCGAATTTTTAGTTATATTTCGTGTTATCATCCTACTACTTCGAATTGCTACATAACATTAAGCATTACTAATGATTGTTACAAATGTGTGTCTGTTATGAGCAAAGCAGTATATAAATATGTCGCTGTATCGTTAACACCACCTCGTCAAAGTCTAAAAAGTAAAAACAACATCAACAACAACAACAGAAGCAACAACAACAATAGCAACATCAACATCAATAACATCAACACTCAGGTCAAGACACCAACCTAATAACAACACCACAAGTTTCTCTCTACTCAAGGATCACGAGCGTAAATTTAGTGAGAGTATTACTACCAAAGGACAAGGTCGGATGAGTGTGTGTACTTAACAGCTGTTGTTGTTGTTGCTTGGGTCTTTCTTTACCTGAGGGAATGTGAACCCTGTCTGTCGTGGCTCGTACCCCGACATTGTTGAGGATGGTGCAAGATATCAACGTCATCATCACACCTTGCAATTTCTACATGATGGTGCGAGTTACTGTCATCATACTTTACCATTTATTTGTACAGGGTGTTGCAAAATACTGTCATCACATTTTACAATTTCTACAGGGTGGTGCAAAATACTGTCATCACACATTACAATTTCTACAGGGTGTTGCAAAATACTGTCATCACACTTTACAATTGTTACAGGGTGTTGCAAAATACTGTCATCACACTTTACAATTTCTACAGGGTAGTGCGAGATACTGTAATCACACTTTGCCATTTATTTGTACAGCGTGGTGCAAAATACTGTCATCTAACTTTACCAATACTGTCATCACACTTTGTCTTCACTGCGAGATACTGTTATCAATTCTCCCTGTCCTCGCATCTGATAGGAATAATCATAATACTTTTGGCCGGGTGTTTTCTTCACGTGTGGTGAGTAAAATCATCTGGAGTGAGGTCAAATAAACTCATTATTAAGGAGGAGTGAACATTCTAAAGGGATATCACCTGTATCATATTATGCTACTCTTACCTCTGATGTCGTTAATTTGCAACACAGTGGAAGGTTTTGCACTGACGGAAATGTCGTAGATTGGATGGAATTTGGTTAAAGATTTAGTTTTCCGAACCAGAAGGAAAAGGAAAACAGCTGAGTATAGACAACCTGCTGAACGTAACAGAGGTGTGCAATACATAGCGTTTTCCAAAGTAGTATCGTTAGTGTCTCCGTTGCTGTAACCTGAACTCCTAGACAAAAAAAAAAAAAAAAAAAAAAAAAAAATATCGATTGACACAGTTCTAGTATATTGCCACTAAGTGTTTATCAGCTGTGAGATACACCAACCATCTGTCTGCATGACTTAGGAAACATTTGTGGAAACTTGAAATGAAAGTCTGTGTTGTGTACAGATGTGTTATATATTTTCATATTTTTTTCCTCTTTGAACTTCTCTTAAGGTTGGCCGTGTCTGACTGTGCTTGGGTACAGTTATGTTGTTGTGGTGACCGCCTTATTACTGTCTGTCTGTCTGGGAAGGACCGAATGCTGCAGTGAATTTTTCTTCCCTTCTCGTGACACACTTTGCTTCACCACCCTGTCTGCTTCCTTGCCTTTTCCTATTTCCTTCCCTCGCTCCCTGCTTACCTTCATGACGGCTTTTCTCTCCCTCCTTGCCTCCCCCTCCCTTCTGCATTCTTCTCTCTCTCTCCCTTCCTCCTTCCTGCCTGTATTCCTTCGTTTTCTCCTTCTCATTCTCCCACCATTTGTCCACATTCCACCTCCATTCTCTCGCTGTTCTTTGTCCACTCCTCTCCCCTTCTTGGTTGCCCCCCTCCTCCTCAGTGCCCCCCATTCCCCCCAGTACCCCCCCCCCCTCCTCCTCAGTGTCCCCCCCACCCCGTTCCATCTATTCATCTCCTTCCTCGCTTCGCTGCCTCCCTCTCCACGGTCATCTCCTTCATCTTCTATCTATCTTTCTCCCTTACTTCAGTTTCCTTTTTTTTCGCTTCTCTTACTCACTCACCTCTCCCATATATTTCCTTCAATCTTTCTTCCTCCCTCCGTTTCCACTCTCTGTACTTGTCTGCCTTGCCTCTCTCATCTATCAGTCTCCCTCACCCTCCACCTCTCATTTCCCCCTCCATTTCTCCCTCTTCACTAGTGCCTCCTCTCCCTTAACCATCTCCCTCTCTTAACCATCTCCCCCTTATAACCATCTCCCTCTCTTAACCATCTATATCCCTCCTATCTATCCCCTCTCCCTGCCTACATCGCTGCTCTCTGCCTTGTGTGTGTGTGTGTGTGTGTGTGTATATGTGTATGTATGTATATATATATGTGTGTGTGTGTGTGTGTGTGTGTGTGTGTGTGTGTGTTTCTCACGGTGGTAGCAAGGTCCCGTCCTTACTTTAACTCCCACACCTGCCCACACTCACGCTGGTAACCATTATGTCCTTGCCTCTACACACCTATTGTAACACCTGCTGCTTCAGTCGCCTGCCAACACACCAGCTTTCAATACCGATAATGCCGTTTTCGCACTGCCAATAGTGTAAATTTTCGAGGTATTTTATGTTATTTTTTTTATGTATTTATTTATTTTCTTATATATTTTTTTCTATTTATTTTTTTATTTTTTAGGAAAAGAGAATGCATAGTGATGGTTTTCCTGTTCTGTATTATAAGCATTCTTTAATACCCCATAAAAGTAGTCAGTCATGGAAAATTTATGTTATCATCCGAAATAAAACAGCGAAATTGGCCACCCTGCCACCTGCCTCACGACAGTACAATCTCATCCCACCTCCCCACTGACTTCTTATATTCCACAGTCACGATCCGTAACTTCAGACTGGTAAAGTTAGTGTCAGCTGTCATATCAATACAATGTTTTTATGACCACAAACGACACTTAAAATCTACCACGTGTGTTAATTTTTATGTAAGCAACACATTATAATACAGATTTTGCAATTTATCTGTAATTATTCGAGATGAATGTGTAGAAATCATGGCATGTGGTGGTTGTACAGTACCTCATAAAAGTATTGACACTCAGAGGGTAGGTAGTTTCAAAATGGTAAGTTGTGGGTCACTCGTGGCTGATACTTTTTTGAGGTATTGTACACTCACAAGCACTAATATGTATTCAGGTGTGCTTCGAATACCTAGAGACAGTAAATAAATACACAGTAAGATCTCCATTGGAATTAGTTCGTTGGTGAATTGGACTGTTCAAAGCTTCAACCATAGCTGTATATTTATTAGTGCTCGTGATTGTACACTTTATTTCCAAACGAGGATTTATACTATAACTCTCAAAATAACACCAACCTTACTCATGTGGAAATTGCAACTAGTTTGTACAGCTCTAGAAATACTAATGATATAATGTTGTAACATTCTAGCCTACACTAGGAAAAATTTATATTCTTGAAAGTGTGTCAGCTACGATACTCTTACCAGATTCAGAGACTTTATATCGCTTTTTAGAACGATAGAAATAGAGTAAAGTTATTTATTTACGACTGTATCGAGCTTACGTTAACTCACACACACAATTATTTTTATCAACAGCAAATACTATTCCTGATTACACACACATACACAAACCCACACTCCCTAACCATCTGTGTGTAAAGCTGCTTCTCGCCATTTGT
Source organism: Petrolisthes cinctipes (assembly GCA_033782935.1). Classification (NCBI taxonomy): domain Eukaryota; kingdom Metazoa; phylum Arthropoda; class Malacostraca; order Decapoda; family Porcellanidae; genus Petrolisthes; species Petrolisthes cinctipes. The sequence continues at coordinate 14,217 of JAWQEG010003875.1, read as the reverse complement.
ACAAATCATCTTTTAAATATTCCCTTGCGAACTTGTTACAGAGATATTCCAAGCACCTTAAGAAACTAAGATGATGTCGGCGAATTGGAGCCTATTGATGCAAAAAAAAATCAGTCCACTAATAGCGAGGTCGTTTTTTTTTTTTTTTTTAAGCAGCTGTTCGCTTTCAGTTCACCTGTTACTATATTCTTAATACTTCACCACGCACCTGTTGCCAAGTGGCCTCCACATTCATAATCTTACCTATATCCAGAACAGGTGTACATACGAGACTGGGGGAGGGGATGGAAAACACCTGCTGAGTATTGGACAGAGTGTAACGAGTTTGATAATGGTGACTCAGATATCATAAGTAGAAAGTGCAAGTAAAATAATATCAGTGTATTATATCCACATCTTCACTACCACTCAACATTTCAGTCAGTCATGTTCCACCTAACATTGGCTGTGTGTTCCTAGAGAGTCATTGATAAAGATACGAACGAGGCTTACTACAAAAAAATAGCCAGCCAGATGTTGCCATACATACTCATATTTTTCTTGTACTTTCTATTTGCTCAACTCGTACTTGTGACTGGCACCAGGCCGTATTTTATCTCCAATACAACCAACTTTACTAATAGATTATATATATATAGGCTCAGGGTGGTCGGTATGGGAATAGATAGATTGGTCAGATATCGTAACCCTAATGGCAATCTAACACCAAGGATACTTTGTTTGCTGTTGGAGAAGAGGTATAGAGGTTTGGATAAGACGCCTGTACCAGAGAGCTTTAAGGGGATGGTATACTTTTGGTACATTGGAGTGTCGTGATTCCTCCAAAGTATGGCAGGAAACAGGCCCAGAGGAAGAAAATTAATGGTATCATGTTGCCTGGAATAGTTTGGAGGAATCGGTTGCTCCAGATTTGCTAACACTGTACTTCCCCCTTTAGGGACCCTGTGATCGTGTATGATAATTGGAGGCTTCTGATTCCTCCTAACTATGCCACGATATAAGCTCCTTTAATGTAGGTGGTGTCTTGTGGCAATATTTGAAGGACTCTCTGACCTCCAATTTTATGACTACATCACAGGGATCCTTAATACAGGGAAATATTTGATGAGTGGGTAGGGAACTCGATACTTGTTTTTTTTTTTTTTTTTAGTAAGAAGCAGCTTAGGTAACATGCACTCCCTTGACAACTGCCACGCCCAAGAAAACGAGAAGAGAGTCCAAAGTCAGGTGTCATGCCGCTCGATTTTCTTGGACGTTCTGCACTCATACTGAGCACGCATGTTTTTTTTTTTTTACAGGTGTTTGCGTTTCTTGTTTACAGGCGGGGAATGATATATCTGAGTGTTTTTTTTTTTTTATACAGGTGTTTACGTTTCTTATTTACAGGCGGGGAATGATATCTCTGAGTGGAGTTAGCGACTTCTGGCAACACCACCCTGAGTAAACAAGTTAGAGACAAACACAATTCATGACTGATTACTTACTCAGCAGTGACTGATAATGGAGATGTCAACCAGTCACTGACCACGATGTAAATGTTACCTGTCCAGTCATGAAGTTTGTGTACCATTGTCATATTTACTCTTTGGCTTGTTGTCAGAAGCTAACGGTGTTGTTATACCGACTGTACAGTAAATACCCATGCACTGGTTCATCTTAGAAGACAGTAGACTTGTGGCTGCCGGACACATCGGAGGAAAAATATAAAAACAACACTTACTTACTTTGTGAAACATTCGGGGGAATAAAACCGAAACAAATATATAATATATATGTATTCCTAATCTAGACTATGATTGATTTCTCTGTGTTTTCTTGCCACCCAGGATATGGTCTTGTCATCCTGGAATCCACCACCCACGTTATTTTTAGCGCAGGAATACTCAAGCTAAACCAGAAAATTACATTCATAATTTGCTTCGTTTTTATTGTCCCTAACCTATAAAGAAGGTGACCAAAATACTGTAACATGAACACTCACCTGCTCAGCTCCAAACTCCCTGACGGGGGGGACCTCGTGTGTCCTCCTGATGTCTCCTTCAGCCACGGCCACGGCAGGCATCAGCAGGCCCCCAGTCAGTGTTGGGGGCAGGTCGGGGCCATCAACGTTAACATCGGCTCCATGGTAGATCTCACCCACGCCCCCAGCACCAGGGAAGTTGAGGATGATCTGGTCATAGAGGCTGGCGGTGATATTGGGGTGTGAGTCGTTGATGGGCAACACTGTCACCCCAACACCACCTATGTTCATGGTGAGGCTGGTGGTAGTGGTCATGTTGATGGATTGTTATTAGTTAAAGGTCATACACGTCACTACATTCACTCATGTACTCTCACACGTGTCTTACTTCACCTGTTCCTTGGCATATAGCGTCTTTACACTCGCTCACTATTTTCACTATTGCTTTCGTTGTTGAGTTCACGCAGTGTTAGTGTTCTTTTATGATCAGAAAACTTTTTTATAGTCTTTTCAAAGAATTACTTGTCTCTATTATTTTAGTTTCTTTTTTGTTTACACGTACAAATTTTATCACTACACTTATTACATTTTTTATTATTACAGATCTTCTAAACTGTCGGACAATGTTGTTGTCAACGTTTGATGATAGTGATTGTATAAATTAAGAAAATGACTCCTCCTTATTCACTATTATTCTCTATTTTCCTCACTTTATTCACTTAATTGCAGCACTCCAGTCGTTTCATCTTGTCCATTAATGCGCTTTTCTATTTGGCATGTTGTTGCTGCACAGTTTCACTTCACATAGGCTATTGCAGAGGTGCATGACCTTGGTAAATGTTGCAGGGTTACAGCACATGTAACTGCACTTGGTGTTTTCACATAAAGTGTATTCACTGCTGAAAGAGGCAGAGAACAGAGTTAGCATTGAAAATCAAGTAAAAATAAAGGGTTGGTGTGTAATTACGCGTCATGCTGCCTTCCCCTCTCTGCCCCATGTCCTTCCCCCAACCTACCCTACTCCCCCAGACACACCCTCCCTACCTCCCTCCCTCCTACATGGACGAACGCAGCCAGAGGTCAGGGCTGAGTCTTGCCAGGCTTCACCTTCGCCTCAGGGTAAAGGCAGGGGACTCACGCTGTCATTGGCGGTGGGATGACCTCACACTTTGCTTGTTCGGTTGCAGACAAGACATTTTTTCGACTCTCCTAAAGACTAGAACGAATACACAATGAATTTTGGTCATGAACGGGTGTGGACACTAATTTCTCGCCTCCATTGCATATCCACGAAGCTACACAAAGATTTTAGAACAAGTATATACAGCTACGAACGTGTAGAACAGACACACACACACACACGAGAAACTGGTCCTTCATAGATCATGGGGAAGGAGGAAGCGTTGTGTGCAGTGGTGCGTACAGTCCTGCCTCTCTATGCTGTATGTGAGGATCGTTTCAAGGTGCCTTTTTAATATGTCTGCAACTGTACTTATACGTAAAATATACATGTTGGTAGGTTGTAAAAAGAGACTCTCGTTAAAACCACTTCGTCCGTCACTGGGTTGGCTGTGAGGTACTGTACTGTACTGTACAGATGGAGACTTGCATTACTTCACTTTCCTGTTTACAGTAATATAAAAAAGAGAGCAACACAGAAACAAGTTAATATCACAAAAACTAGGGTTATAAATATATAGCAAGTTTCCCTCCAGGTGATGAAAGGAGAAGCTGGGTAAACACACACACACATACACACACACACACACACACACACACACACACACACACACACACACACACACCACACGCACCACTCTCCAAGCACTGAGGATGGAAGAGAGAGAGAGAGAGAGAGAGAGAGAGAGAGAGAGATGGTGGAAAGATGATAATGACAACGAGCAACAAGGAGCAGAGCAAATTGCAGTATATGAGTTTGGAAAAGTGTTTGACGAGGCCAGTGTACTAGTCGAGGTTGAGGTGGAGGACGTAGTGGAGTTGGCGATGGAGTAATTGGTGGTGGTGGTGGTGTAAGGAATTGCAGTGGTAGTGGTGGTGGTGGTGGAATAAATTGTGGTGGTAGTAGTGGTGGTGGAAATTGTGGTGGTGGTTGAAATGGAGGCGGTGGTGGTGGTGGTGGAATAAATTGGGGTGATGGTGTTGATGGTGGTGAAAGGAGTTGTGGAGATGGAAGTGATGGTGGTGGGGGTAGTGGGAGGTGCTGGAAATTTAGATAGTGGTGAAAGTGGACGTAGGTGGAGATTATGGTGGTGAAGGTAGTGATGATATAGATAGAAAAGTGGTGGAGATGAAGAGATAACAGTAGACAGAGAGAGAGAGAGATGTGAAGGTGGAGCAGAAAGGGGTATTATATGTATACTGCTTGGTGGTGGAGGGGGGCAGCCTGTAGCCACGTCAAGAGGACAGACAGACAGGGAGGCCATAGGAGGCAAAGGTCGTATAGGCTATAGCTCTTGCCCCACAAATATCATATAGTATTTCCCATGTGGTTGTCTTGCCTTATAGAAAGAGTTATGCAGGTGTGGAAGTATTTGAGGGCCACTGATTCCTCCATAGTATATTAGTTGACTTTAGTATTAAGAGTGGAGAATGTTTTTTGTAGTGTAGTTTGGACCACTGATTCCTCCATTTGTTGTTGTTAATATTAAGAATGGAGGATGTGTTTTGTAGTGTAGTTTGGACCACTGATTCCTCCATTTGTTGTTAGTTGACTTTAGTAGTAAGAGTGGAGAATGTGTTTTGTAGTGTAATTTGGAGGATAATAATAGCACTTCAATTCGCCGACAACAGATTACATCTTAATGAGTTTCTTGCAGTTCTTTTCATCCCTGTGTCTGTCTGTGGTTAATGAGTGCTTTAATTAAACCCATTATAACCCGTTGTTGTGTTTTTCGTGCAGTCAGTTGGTATGAATCTATTTTAATAACCAAATTCTCTAACAGGGGAAGTAGAGGTCGCAGCACTCCCCTTAATAATTGTGGTCTGCGTGGTTGTTGACTTGGTTAATGACACTCGTTGCATGTAATCAGCAAGCTTGAGTTTATTGCAATTAGCTGACTAACAGACTCGGGTCCTGGAGGTCACAGAACTTTACCCTCAATGTTAATTAAAACTTGAGCAACTACTGCAGATAATGACATTATTCTCAACAGCAGGTAATATTTTTCTCCTCAGCAGGAAATATTAAATTTTCTCCTCAGCAGGTAATATTTTTAGTTTCAAGAAGTGATTGTTAATTAAGCTAAACAATAAACATGTGTCCTAGATATTTTTCTTTAACTAACGCCAAATAGTTTTAAGGGGGAAGTTTTGTGTTAGTAAATCTGGAGCAACTAAATCCTCCCAACTATTCCAAGCAACAGAACACCATTATATTTGTTAACTTGGGCCTGTTTCCTGGCATACTTTGGAGGAATCAAGGCACTCCAATGTACCAAAAGGGAATTACCACCTTTAAATGTCACAGGGAAACTAATTCGCTTACAAGATCAACCCTTTATGATAACTGTGTCTTTGATTAATATTGCTCAGGCACGTCACTCAAATTGTGGACATCGTAACATTTTCCGTTGTCGTATATGAACAAACTCCATATATATCTTTTATGCAGTGAGGAAGCGCCAGAAACCTTGATCATCCAGTATAGAAAAGTATAATTATTGACGCCACGTGTGCGCTTCCCGAGTCACGAGGTGTTCACTAGCTGCTATGCAAGGGAAGCAAAGGTGGCGGTGCTTCCCTTCCTTATGATGCAATTTCTTTTATTTGGTTATGAATCACTCTTGTCGTACTATATTTCCGAAAAAGCTTCTTGCCTCAGGAAAGTATTGTTATTCTGAGTTAACATTATCACGTATATAAACCTGGTATGTGGGTTTCAGTGGTCATTATTTACCGTTTCATGTACTGTACTGTATATCCTCAGCTACACTGTTTATATTAGAAGAAACGTCCGTATGACATGCAAACTTAAGTGTGAGCAGCCTGAGTAAATTACGTACATGACATCACCTGGTGAATTAGTGTTAATTAAGATAATTTTCAACACAAAAACGAGGGGAGGTTGGGGTTCCCGGTGACGAGTAATAGGGAGGGGGGGGGGATGATGTTGGCAATTTGGAAACTACTAATTTCTCCAAAATGTGCCACGAAATAGGTCATTCATAATTACTTAATTTTTTCGTTGGATTATTTTGGAGGAATCATGCTGGAGAAATCACACTTGTCTGACCACCATGAACTTAATCAAACTCCCATATTAGGAGACGAATTTTTTTTATTCCAACAGCTTTGGTGACCATTGTCATTCTCTTCAGGGAAATACAAGGTGACAGTGGTACTAACAGAAATTTTTAGGAATAAAACTTTTTCGGCTACTAATGTGGGTGTTTTAAGTTGGAGGAATCAGTAACTCCAATTTGCCGACAATACTATATCCTACATAAAGGTTAACATATTAGTGTAGAATGAATTGATTGAGATCACCAATATAACCTTCAATTAATTACCAGACAAATGTTGAAATTCAAGATTATTATTACTAACAGTGAGTGTAGTGTGTGTAGTGAGCCTGGTGGTGTGTAGTGAGCCTAGTGGTGTGTAGGGTAAAGTCGTGACCTCCGGACAATACACCAGTCACGGTGTAGACCAACAGTGAACCACACATACACGTATACGCACACACATAGGTACACGCATACGCACACATCTATTCACACAAATGCAACATTGCACTAAGCAACACAAAACAAAATGTGCACACATGTAGAAGCACAAATATAAATACGATAACAACACACACACACACACACACACACACACAAACACACACACACACACACACACACACACACACACACACACACACACACACACACACACACACACACACACACACACACACACACACACACACACACAAACACAAAAAAACACACACACAAACACAAACACAAAAAAAAAAAACACACACACACACACACACCCTGAGGCATATAAACAATTGGTGGCCACAAGAGTGATGATGGATGCCGTCCCTGACCCCAACCATCATCTCCCTGGGGACCAATGTATAGAGTGACATGAGTTGCACAGTGTTGCCAACCAGAAAGAACGAGGAGGGGAGAGAGTAAACATGTCCCCGAATATTATTGAAGGTACTGATTCCTCCATAGTGTGTCAAGCAACTATCAGCATCAGTGGAGATAGTCTGTTTTGTCCTACAGTATGGTTGAAACAGTAGCCTCCAGTTCGCTTGACACTGTACTTAAGGTGGTAATTCACTTTTGTTACATTAGAGTGCCTTGATTCCTCCAAAGTATGCCGGGAAACAGGACCAGATAAGCAAAATTAATGGTGATCTGTTGCCTTGAAGTACTTGCAGGAATCATATGCTCCAGAATTACCAACACTGCACTATCCCTTTAAGGTGGTAATTCACTTTTGTTACATTGGAGTGCCTTGATTCCTCCAAAGTATGCCAGGAAACAAAACCAAAAGAGCAAAAAATAATGGTGTTCTGTTGCTTGGAATAGTTTAGAGGATTCAGTTGCTCCAGATTTACCAACACAAACTTTCCCCCTTAACCCTTGGACGTTGTGGGTTCATTTAGTTACCTGTTAAAATTTGGATACTATGTGGATGATTCCCTTCGCCACTTAATTAAGGGGAGTAACCTATTGTGTAAAATCTGAGGCTACTGATCCCTCCAAACTATATCAGGAAACAGAACCCCTCCATATGAAATTATACAATGGATGTGTTTCATAGCTGAGTTTGGAGGCCTACATTGACCCCAAAATGATCACAAAAAGTTATATACTTCCTTAAGGGGGAAGTTTTGTGTTGATAATTCTGGAGCAACTGAATACTCCAGACTATTCGAAGCAACAGAACGCCATTATTTTTGCTCTTCTGGTCCTGTTTACTATCATACTTTGGAGGAATCGAGGAGCTCCAATTTAACAAAAGTAAATTACCCACTTAAGAGTCTTCTAGTGTTAGTTGAAGCAATACAGACGTCATCAGTGGTAGTGTAGTGTGAGAGTTACGAATACCGCTAAGTCTAGGTACTATTACTGACTATGGTCCTAAATAAACATGTAACCATCAGTCGGAACCTTGGGCTACTTTTCCCTGATGTAACGTTGACCAAGGTACTATGGCCTGGCTTCAACGTTAGATCTTCAGGTTGGATACAAAATATACAGGAAAACTTTTGTATGAATGTATGAATTAACAGTCGCGTCTTCAGGATTCTCAACAACAACAAAAACAACACACACACACACACACACACACACACACACACACACACACACACACACACACACACACACGAGTATTGGTGCCGTATAATAGCAGCAGAAATTCCCCAAGAAAAAAACAGGTTCAAATTCCTTCTATTTTTTTCCGTATAAGTATATAATGAGTATCAGGCCATCACGTCATGTTCACATTCTCTGTACACGAGGAATAATTTTAGGACCTGAAAATTATTATGACATCACAGTACATTCTCTATGCATGAGAGTACATCAGGGGGTCGTGACGGATCAATGGATAATGTGTGGGGCTTCGGGGATGGGGGCTAAGATGGTGGACGGATGATTGGGGCTTCGGGGAGGGGTGGGGGGTGGGGTTGAGTTTGGTGAAGAGGGAGGGGGGGGGGGGGTTGTACAGTACATGGGGTAAATGTTTGGGAAGGTGGATGGGTGGCACAGAGGTAGGTGGGTGGGTGGGTAGAGGTGGGTGGTGCCAGGATAGGTGGGTGGGTGGGTGGGTAGAGGTAGGTGGTGCCAGGATAGGTGGGTGGGTGGGTGGGTGGGTAGAGGTGGGTGGTGCCAGGATAGGTGGGTGGGTGGGTGGGTAGAGGTAGGTGGTGCCAGGATAGGTGGGTGGGTGGGTGGGTAGAGGTGGGTGGTGCTGGGGTAGGTAGGTGGGTAGAGGTGGGTAGAGGTGAGTGGTGCCAGGATAGGTGGGTGGGTGGGTAGAGGTGGGTGGTGCCGGGATAGATGAGTGGGTGGGTGGGACAAGGGTCGGGTAGTTGGGTTGCTGGGTGTGTGAGGGGTGTGTTTTTGAGAGAAGGGTGTGGAGGAGTTGTTATATCCGGGAGTGTCACGTGGCCAAGTAAAGGATAAAGTTGAAGGTGATGCTGATGATGAAGGATGATGAGAGGGTATGAATTACTCACTACACACACACACACACACACACACACACACACACACACACACACACACACACACACAAACACACACACACACACACACACACACACACACACACACACACACACACACACACACACACACACACACACACATAAAAAAAAGTAAACACAAAAACATTCACACACACACACACACACATACACACACACACACACACACACACACACACACACACACACACACACACACACACATAAAAAAGTAAACACAAAAACATACACACAGACACAAAACAAGCATTAAGAAATCCTGACAGTATTATTAACGTATCGGTGACGCTTTATTATTCTATTAATTGGTGTCAAAATACTTATCCTATCACATTATAACTGTATATTAATTAAGAAGGTAATTATTTGAGTCTGTAGGAGGGACACTGATTCCTGCAGATTATTCCAGGAAGCAGAATAGTGTCTCAGTTTACGAGAAGACGTTGGCTGGTAATAATTAAGAGGGTAGTACACTTTTGATATACTAGACTAAATTGATTCCTCCAAAGTATGTCAGGAAACGGGACCAGATTAAGGTGGTAATTCTTTTATGGTACATTGGAGTGCTTTGATTCCTCCAAAGTATGCTAGGAAACAGGACCAGAAGAGCAAAAATAATGGTGTTCTATTGCTTGGAATAGTTTGGAGGATTCAGTTGCTCCAGAATTATGCCAACACAGAACTTCCCCCTTATTAAAGGCCCGTCCACACGATCGAGCAGTGCTCGCGAACACAAGCGAGCTGTTCGCCTGTTGACGGGCTTACCGCTTGTGCACGTGGCGGGCACACTTGTTGTGGTGTCCAAACGAACGTGTCTGACCAGTCACAGACACAGACGGGCAGGTGGTCGACAAGGTTAAGACAGTGCCTATGGTGCCTAATTTTAATAATAAGAAGGAACGCAAGTGTATAGCGCTGTTTAGCATAATAATTGCTATGTGCGTGAGGAAGAAAAAAAACAGTGCAGAAAAAGAAATGGTGAAAAAACTGTCTAATTAAAATAAAACAGTTGGGAAGTCATGTGAAAATATTACGGGAATTAAAAGCTGGGAATACGAATGACTTCATAAAGTACATGAGAATGGACCCAAATAGGTCCTACATTTCACATGTTGCTCGATTGCCAGCGATAATACTGACGACCACGGCCCGTTGGCTCCATAGGAAACCTGGTGTGTGTGGCATCGACGTCATACTACTGGGTAGCCGCAGTGTTCGGTGAATTCGAACCACCACCAGCACGGGCAGTTTGCTGGTGTGCTCGCGAACACAAGCGGTAAGCCCGTCGACAGGCAAACAGCTCGCTTGTGTTCGCGAGCACTGCTCGATCGTGTGGACGGGCCTTTAAAGGACGCCCGCCAACAAAGGTGTCACTATTATGCATCACGAGTAAATAATATGATAAGCATTGTGTAAAAATAATGTATCCTGTTTGAGTATCCCCCCTGTTTATTTTTGTCCAGGTGCTGAAGGTTGAGTCTGTATGAATTTCCTTTTGACAAGCTGCTCAGGGTCGTATATTAAGGGAAGCAACCTTTTGTGTTCAATTTGGAGTCAATGTAGGCCTCCAAACTCAGCTATAAAACACATCTCCTGTATAATTCCATATGGAGGGGTTCTGTTTCCTGGCAAAGTTTGGATGAATCAGTAGCCTTCCGATTTCCCATAATAGGTTACTTACTCCCCTTAAGTCAGAACCAATGGACCAAAATAATGATAAAAAAAAACTAGTCCTGAGGTTGGTGGGGTCTGATCGTGATGACGGGCTTAAAAATGGATACTGTATTCACTAAGTCCGATTTTAGTTATTCCACCCGATGGTAAGTAATGTTTAGGAAGTTTTATAACACGAGACAGATAATTAGGGATGCAACCAGTAGATAAAAAACCTCAAGCAGATCCGAGATTTAAGCCTACACAAGCCAGCCTCTGTAGATTATTGTATAGTCGCTCTAAAAACTATATATCCCGACGAAGGATTTCATTGGAGATTTAGAAACAGTACAGCTCGAGTGGGTTTATCAAATGTTCGTCCGTTATCATAAATCTAAACACAAAAGAATTATATTTGTTTGAACGATAGAGTAGTGTATGGTGACGTAGCTGGTCAGGCTCTTGAAATATGATTAAATATATTCAGTGCTCAGTCTGCCCTTCCTGAGTTCGAGATAATTAAGTACGGTTCATTGGTCAGTCTGCCCTCCTGAGGTCGAGACCCGGTTTTGGCAGGGGCGCTTCTACTCAGACATGTACAGTCGCGGCACAAAGTCCTTGACCAGGGAGTAAGGGGAAGTCTGTTCAAGGACTATGTGCCGCGACTGTACACGTGTGGGTTTAGAGGGAACGTTTATGCTTCTGGGCGAACTGGTGGAATGTGTCGAATCCTCCAAACTGTGTCATAAAACAAGTCCTGTATACTGTGATAGGATGTTTTTTTTAGCATGGTTTGGAGCAATGAGTAGATTCATAATAATAATCACCGGCACCTTATTGTTCGTATGCAAGAAAAAAGTTTCACGTGTAAATCTTGGCTAGCTCAAGGTTATCCCAGTTTTTCGTAGACCCTCACGAGCGACTTGTTATTATTGTGTTCCCATGTGACGTGGCCGACCTTAGAGGCTCCACTCACCCTTACCAAACAATGAGGGGAAGTTGATCTCATAACTGTAGAATTGCTGTAATGTGTATCCTGCTGGCACGAGTAATATGGACATTGTGTAACCTGACATAACCTAACTGTAGAATTGCTGTAATGTGTAACCTGCTGTCACGAATAATATGGGCATTGTGTAAACATCGTATTTTGTGTACGGGTGTTTCTATATATTTCATGCTCACCTGTTATTACGACTGATCACCTGTATTACCTTAAAATGTTTAGAGATTGTTGAAGCACCAATGACCTGAGATAACTAACCATAAAACTGATTATGAAAGGCGAGTTTTTTTTAATAAATTATATATAATTAACATTTACCGTTCCGGGGTTGTATTTTTAGTAATTACCATAATTCTTTGTTCTTGTAATGTTATTTTTTACATAAACCTTGATCCCTTGATCCTGTATAAACAATATAATAAAGTTAACTTGTTTCAGCAGTCGTTTTTCTCTGAATATGACAGCACTAATGAAGAAGTCTGTTGTCTGCCTCATGACTTTATTTACATTATGACATTTACCCGGAAGAGGCAGTAGCTATTCGTCGTCAATAATAATAATAAAAAAAGTTAATAATGAGATGGTGTTTCTATGTTATTGTAATTTTTTTTTCTGGTTATGTTTCACTTGGGTCGATATCTTTTGACTTCACCATTGACTGACTTTATCACTTCAAGGAAATAGTTAATTAATAAGGGTCGAATCGGACTGTTATTTGGCTCTGTTAAAAAAAAACGTCCATAGAGAGGCTAGAACTTTGTGAGAGAGAGAGAGAGAGAGAGAGAGAGAGAGAGAGAGAGAGAGAGAGAGAGAGAGAGAGAGAGAGAGAGAGAGAGACTCATGTATGTCTCTTGTATCATAACTCATCCTTCTCTAACACTTGTCCAGGTGTAACGCATCTTTGTTTGTTTATGACACTTGTGCAGTTGGTTGTTCTCCAGAGATGAAAATTATGCATCACACTCGTCTTAACTGATATTAACCCCATATTTATGAACGTCTTAAATAAGCTGTGACGAGACTTGTAACATCATATTGACTGCATGTGTATAAGGAAAATAATTTATAAGATAATATTATATCCCCTCAACTTGACACCATCGTCATATTTACGAGTTGTATAATAGGCATGAGTGAGAGCTATATAACCTTGACCATATAGGTGTGGATTACTGGAGGAGGGACACAAGTATGATGGGGAGAAGGTGAATATAATACAGCTGTGAGAGGGAAGGAGTGAGGTTGGGTAAGGGGAGAGTATATAGATGTGTGAAATAGATAAGAGGAGTGAACGGGAGGGGAGGGTGGAGCATGCAGGTATGAAACAAAACAAGAACAGCTTACAGAAATGTGTGAGAAATGGAAAGGTATGTACAGTTGCCAGCACTTATAATAAACTAGTACAGGCAACGTAGTCAGTCCTCGTTTTCCTGTACCAGTTATTCGTGCTCGCAATTGTACACGTGTTAAGAGGAGGAGGAGAGGAGAGGAGAGGAGAGGAGGAGGAGGAGGAGGCGAGGAGGAGGAGTATATACAGGTGTGAGTTAAGAGAAGGTAAGGAGGCACAGTATATACAGGTGTATGAGATGGCGTAACCAAGGTCGTTGTAGTGAAGTGTCAAGTCATGCTGCTGTACCTTCACTCCTCACCACGTATATACCGGTATTCATTTATACACCAATAACAAACATAAAAAGACCCATAACCAAACCAGCAACATAGAGAAGGGAATTTCAAAACATTCACCCATCATGTAAAAAAAATAAATAAAAAAGTAAACATTCACCCATCATGTAAAAAATAAATAAAAAAGTAAACATTCACCTATCATGTAAAAACAAAATGAGTCCCAAAAACCAAACCAGCAACATATAGCAGCAGTGAATTTCAGAACATTTACCCATCATGTAAAAAAAAAAAAAAAAAAAAAAAAAAAAAAAAAAATCACACATCAGTCCACATTTTTTTTAAGTACAGAAATTTATAGAAGTTAAATAAGAGTCTAAGGTGAGGTCACTGAAGCAAGACTTATTTTAGGGTACACTTTAGGTACACATTCGAGCCGGAGCCAATGATTCCTCCAAAGTATGCCATGCAGGAAACAGGACCAGATAGACAAATATAATGGTGTCCTGTTGCTTGGAATAGTTTGGGGGAATCATTTACTCCAGATTTACCAACACTGTACTACCCCCTTAAGATGTTGTAGGTTAATTAAGGGGGTATATAGCACATTGTTTTGGGTGGTGAAATCTGGAGCAAATGAATCCTCCAAACCATTATTTTTCTTCATATGGGTCTGTTTCCTGGCATACATTGGAGGAATCAAGGCACTCCAATCTATTAAAAGTATAC